>JAOPJO010000154.1:14667517-14680167 GCA_027123675.1 Molva macrophthalma
GTGTGTGTGTGTGTGTGTGTGTGTGTGTGTGTGTGTGTGTGTGTGTGTGTGTGTGTGTGTGTGTGCATGCATGTATTTCTTCTTATTCGTGTATGACTCATCTGTCTGTACCTGCCTCTGGATGACATTTACTTGTATCTGCTCTGCTTGAGAAACACACACACAAATGCATGCAAGCATGTCACACAAACACAGACAAACACACACACACACACACACACACACACACGGTTATCTGAAATATTATCCAGTAATGCGATAGGAGACTGTGTTCTTGTCTGGATACCTTTTTGTAGGGTTGAGACTTTGACTCTGTAACTCTAGACTCTCGTCCAGTTGAGCCGGTTGTCTGTGTTGTTTGTGCTGTGTATACAAACTGTTTCGCCATAAAGCACCATCACTTAATGGAGAAGATGACAAAGTTGCTTATCAGCCTATTAATAGCGCTGTAGAATGGGAACATCACATAACGTTGATATGTCTAGGTGGCAGAATGGGACCACAAACGAATGGGTCTGTTGTTCATCTCATCACAGTGCTTCCGATTGGTGCTTTGCTCATCCAGCTGGCAGGTAATTGGCTGCTCCCTGTGTTAGCTCAAGTTGTCACGTCGTGTGATGTGTATGTATGAAGTGGTGTTGACATGTTGTTCGGCTGGCCTGCTGGTGGTGGTGTTTGAGTCTGTCACTGGTTTCTGGTTTCGAGGCCCAGGGCTGTTAAAGTGGGTCATAGTTGTTTTTTATGTACCCCCTTCCCCCCACCAATTTGGCATGACAACTTTAGTGTAATCAACTGTATGTTCTGTCCCAGACAGTGTGCAGCATGTACAGGTAGAGGTAGCTCGCATTTATTTGCATTCTGAAGTTGTTTTCAATGACTCAATACCTTTTAAATGTATTTTGAGGCGTTTGTGTAATCATCATGGAAGTCATGGAAAGCAATAAAAATAATGACAAAAATAGAAGGTTAATAGAAGTGACTAGGATTTGGCAAGTGGTTTGTGGTGAATGCTTAGTACAGTTTACTCTCTCCTGTTTTGTTACAGAGAAGTGTTTACTTTAGCAGACACCATGTGATGTTTGGATATCATACCTCACCGGCACTGAAAGAAATTATATTATATGTAAGCACATGTTTTCTCTGCCTGGATATAGAGAGCCCTCTATTTCTAAAATCCAAAAGTTGTTATATTCTGTGGGTCCACCTAACATATTGTAAAATAAACTTAGATCTTGGCTGAGGGCACAGATAGACAGCAACCCCTGTTGTTGGACCACAAAGACAGAGACAACGAAGAATCAAATGGAAATAATGAGTTTTTAGTTTTATATATGTTATCGTGTGAACTTAAGAAGTAAGATGGACAGAAAAAAGGAAGACCAAAAAAGAGGACGGACTACGAAGAAGAGAGCGATAGGGCAGGAGACTGAACTATGGGAATGATCCTTAATGTCACTGGGAGCCCTGCCGACTTGATTGTAATTGGTGGAAATTCTGGTGTTTCCTCTGAGCCTGCACTGAGACTTCCCCACCCTGTTTCTCCACACACACACACACACCCGCACATGCACACCCACACACACACACACACACACACACACACACACACACACACACTGACATTCTGGTGCACACGGATGTTTATTTACCTCAATCGACTGGGGGTCCTGTGGGGCTTTAGTCTGGCCTATAGCCGGGTGACACTAATCCAAACAGCCTAAGCCAAATGAGGAGGAACAGCAAACTCACGCAACCGTGTGTGTGTGTGTTTGTGTGTGTGTGTGTGTGTTTGTGTGTGTGTAGCCGCATTCTCATGGATGCAGGTTTGCATGCATTCTGGCATTTCTTGTTCTCACAGACCAATCTGACTAGTAGTCCCTCTCCAGGTTTCAGTGGGGCTGTTTACTATAGTGTCAAGGACTCCTGTTTTGAAAAAGCAGGAAAAATGTCTTTGTAGATGTTTGACAAGAAGATTCACTCAATGACTAACTTTGTGAATTTCCTGAACTGACCCTAATCGGTTGGCATGTTATTGATTACAAAGCACCCTTTGATTCACTGTGTGAACTGAACTTTAGACCTGTAATTCTTTTTGAGTTGTAGAATGTATCTAGCCCCCCAAACGTAATGGGGTTGAGCGTGGAAAGTATGGAGAATGGCAGTTGTGTCTTTGAAATATTGCATGTGTATGGTTCTGTGCCAGATTCTTGATAATGATTATACATTGCATTACATCACACAGAAAGTATTTAAAAACCCACACATCCACAGAGCCACATCAACTAGACATTACATGTTGTTATGTTGTTATGCATATGTGTTATTCTGAATGTGTTGATTTAATTGGTATTATTAAAAATTATTATAGTGGTAGTAGTAGTTATATACTGTAAGTAGTACTATTGATGGTGGTGGTGGTAGTAGTGGCAGTTGCAGAATTTATGACAATATTAGTAATAGTAATAGAAGTAGTAGTAATAATCATAGGCATAGGTGTTTTGGCTTCAGTAAAGAGCAGAAATCATTGCATGGTGTTGTTGATCAGCATGGATCCGGTTGGCCCATCTGATTTTAAAGGGATGTTAACCTGGTGTGAACCTGATCAACACATGCCCTTTATCAATGGATCATTGAACCATGAACCATTGAAACATGTGTCTACCTGCCATACACCATATAATGACAAATGATGAGGCGACTACAAACAATAAGCTGACAATAGTACAGCATAATATAGATCTCCCTACTTCCTCTCCCCTCCCTATTGTGATTACAGTTGGTCTGTCTGATGGTGAGTAATGCGATTGTGTGTGGTTAGGATGATGGAGTGAATGCTTGGTGTTGTCAGACAACAAGAAGCCCTTCCTAGTTTTTTTCACTTAGTGTGAGACTTTCAGCTGCCTAGCCTGTCTCTGTTGCAATCTCCTTCCCTCTTAGGCTTTACTTACTAGGCCATACATCCGCTTAACTTCCATTATTTCTCATCTGTTTTTCCTCTCTGGTTTTCTATTGGTCTATAAATCATAAAAGTTACCCTGTATGATGTGTCTGTGTTTATGTATCATTGCCAGTGTCAGGTCATGACGATCAACCTTTTTGAATAATGGAATATATTAGAATAATTGGATTCTAACAACTTTTGTTAGAGTAACTGACTTTTTGTCATTCAACTTTTGGCAGCATGCACCTAATTGCTCATCGATATTTCTCAGCCATAGCCCAATAAGTTGTATGTTTTTATTAAATAAAAACAATTATGTTCTTAATTGTTTATGTAAGTACCGGCAACGGTACTTACATTAAAAAACATCAGCTCCTGCCATTGTATTCATTGGCAAGGCATTCAACCTGTGGTTTTGTCTTGTTATAGTTTATTTTGTTTAGATGTTTGAGCAATTGCAAGGATGTTGTTATCCTGCTAGTCTGACTGGGCGCATATCTAAGTTCCCCAGATCTTATGTTTTCAGGGTCCCTAGTTTCCAAGGTCCTATGTATCCAGGGTCCCTAGTTTCTTATGACCTATGTATCCAGGGCCCTTAATTCACATGGTCCTATGTTCCCAGGGACCTATGTTCCCTGGGCCCTAAGTTCCCAAGGTTCTATGCTCCCAGGTTCCTAAGAACCCAAGGCCCTATGTTCCCAAGGTTGTACATTCCAAAGGTCCTCAGTTACCATGTTCCTAAGTACCCAAGGTCATATGTCCCCAATGTATTAAGTCCCCAGGGTCCTATGTTACTTGGGTCCTATGTTCCCAAGGTCCTATGTTCCCAGGGTCCTAAGATCTCCAGGTCCTATGTTTCCAGGGTCCTATATTCCAAGGGTCCTTTGTTCCACACTTAAATATTATGTTGACACAAATTAACCCTTATATTGTGTTTGGATAAAATATTCCTAAATATTATTCAGTTTTCTCTATTGGAATAGTGCTTTTTATTTTATTTTTAAATAATTGTACTGTTCCATTATAACAATATCACTGTATTGCCATTTGGAAATTTCAGCAATGAGATGTCAGTCACAACTAAAAGAAAATGTTTTCACAATTTACTTAGAATAAAAAACCATCAGTTGGAAGATGGATATGAAGTTTGAGCGTTAGTCTCATGCAAGACTAGTTTTCACATAAGGAAGCATTAAGCTATGACCTTTGTTGATTCCATGACTCAAACCAATTGATAAGTTCAGGTTCCCATTATTTGCTATATAGAGCTGGTTAACATAGGACCCTGGGAACATAGGTTCTTTGGAGAGCACAAAACAAGACATTGGGAACATAGGACCCTTTGTCATGTCTCCAGCATTATGTGCCATATAAATCTGGGGAACATAGGACCCTAGGAATGCAGGACCATATAAATACAGGACCCTTGGAACATAGGACTGTGGGAACCTAGGAATGACCCCGTCAGACTGTTTTAACAAGTTTACATTATAAGGTATATGTGTTTGTTATAGATTAACTGTTTAAACACAGTGGCATAACTTATGTGCTGAATTCCAGTGTAAATTATGTAACCATCGTAGTAAGTATGTGTTGCTAAATATGTTTTTTTAAAAGCTTACATTTATATTCTTTGGGTTGGGTTAGAATTTATTTTCCAACCAACATTTTGTAATCAATAACAAAAATGCTGGTTCGTAGTAATTACACCTGTGGATTAAAACAAAACACACAGTTTGATATTGTTGCCTGAACTTGTTCCTGATGCTTCCTTGATTATCAGCAACGCTATAGATAGGCGTGTCTCAACTGACACAGGATCAGCTGTTTTATCCACTTCAGTTGGCCTGTTCCACGCTGAGAACATTTTCACAGAACACATAAGCACGAAGGATTTACAGCTGTGGAGAATTGAACAGGATAACACAAAAGTATCCAAGCGTATCCTGTAAGAACACAAATCATTGAAGAGCAGAGCCAAGAGAATGTAGAAAATGGCCAAACACAGCAGAAAGTCTACAGTTTCTGACACTACCTTTGCCTACGACGGACACTTCTGGGTATATGCTGTAGCTGCATTCTAGCAATTAGCTATCACAGCAAGGTGGTGGGGGGGTGCTTTTTGTATCCATACGAGAAATGTGCTTGGTGTGCAGGGTGCTGGGTTCAAAGGGTCTTTAGTGAGAAGCTTACCTAACTCACAACGTTTTATCAGCTAACAAAATACTGTTGTTGGCTAAAGCAATGCAAAGCATGAGTGTCCACTTTGCTTCGGGAGAGGCATGAGAAGTGCTGTCAATGAAATGGGCAGAGCTGGCAGGAACAAGTCACACATTGTAGAGCCTTTTGACAAACAAGTTTTTCTTGCCTGTATTTCATGTCCTGGAAAACATGACTGTCTAACCTGTTTGACTACAGAGTTCAATGCTGCCATCTCAATGCTGTCTGGCAGATTGCAGTATGAAAACAAAATGAATATTCACAAAATGCTGCTGATGTACTGATGTACTGAAATGTATTTGATGTACAAATACATTTGTAATTCAAGAATGAAAATTAGTAATTCAATTGACATTTATTCTAGGAAATTCCTACCACCGTTGTTTGGGCTTTGCATGGAAACTATTTAACCATTTATCATGAGCTCTCTAATAATGTCACAGATAACAAAGACAACACTATTCCAAAACCCAGTTAGGGTAAAGAAAGACAGAAATGATGGCCTTAGTCAATAGTCTGGAGCAGCTGACAATGGTTCTAATGTCAGGCCTTAGTGTTCAGCCTACTGTTGTTCAGCCATATCTACGCAGAGCTATGTGTATGACAAAGACTGGCCAACCATGTTGGAGATAATGAAGAGATTGACCCATCCTTGACTGGGAAACTCTCACACACACATGCTATCACACACATAAATATACTCTACACACAAACACACAATTCAGAATACAAACTGGGCTTAGGGTTTTAAAAATTTCAATCAATTCAAAATCATAGAAAAGGTATTTTATACTAGCTTATGTGAACTCTCGGAAAAGGTGTGTTGCGCTAGCACTGATAGCTATTGCAAGGAAGGTATTGCGTGTGCTGCTGTGTTTGTACTGTTATTCTTCAATACAAAATGTTGTTTGGAGACAAACAACATTAGTGCCTTTAGCAAGGCTCTAATCCTTTAATCAGGAGGGTCTTAACATACATGCTGATCGACAGACAACAGACCAGACACAAATATCAGGTAATCTGTTCTTTAGCTTTACATAATACGGTTCAGCCTACTATTTAGTCATTTAGCAGGTGCTTCATCCAAAGCAACTTACACTGAACTAAACTCAACTGTGATATTATTCAGGAGGGAGTATACAAGTTTAATGCCAAAATCGATCTCTCTATCCACTTTTCTCTCTCTCTTTCTCCCTTCTCTTACTCTATCTGCACACTCTTACACACCCACATCCACAAGCACTATAACAAGCTTTGTTAAGTTGTCTTCTGTGCGGTTGAACAGAGTCAGTTTGTCATGTAGGCTGAATGGGGCTCTCCCTTCTTTATCCAAATACAGACACATTAACAATTAACAGTATACATGCCTAGATCTTTTAAGTATGATAGAGACACACACACACACACGCACGCACACATGCACGCATGCACACACGCATGCACACATGCACGCATGCACACACGCACAACATCACAACATTCCCATGGATGCACACCAGGGCATTACCTTGGATTATGTAGGCTACTAGAAAGGGTTAAATGCATGAAATGGGAAATACTTGGGGTGTTCTTGAGAATTTTCACATTAATACACAGTGATGCAGATGCATGTATACACAATACACAGTACTGTATGTATATACACAGTGCACACACATACAGTAAGGATGGATAAACTGTGCATACACATGACACACAGCATGCATTGCATGATGTGACACATGCAGAAACGACCAACACAACCACCACGACGGCAGCTAAGTGTGAACATGCACTTCCTTTTCAGCTGTGCAGGGAATATTGCCTGCGTCTGCCTTTGAAATTTTCTTTCTCCGGGAAAGAGCCATTGATGGCAATGTGCATTAGGATGCTCTGTGGGGTGTGAGTGTGTGTGTGTGTGTGTCTGTGTGTGTGTGTGCTACTCTCCTTGGAAATATATTATGTTTTGGATGGTATATTTATATATGTATTTGAAGAGGGCCATGCCCAATCTTCATCTTGGTTTTGTTTTAAAATCGCCTCCTGACGGCAAACAGTGTATTTTGCTAGCTGATAAAATGCAAGCATGAGTGTCCTCTGTGTGTGTGTTTGTATGTTTAGGTGTGTGTGTGCATGTGGATGTGTGTAGACTGTGTGTATGAGCGGGTCTGTATGTGTATGTGTTTGGGGGGCTGTGTGTGTTTGTGGGTGTGTGCGTGTGTTTATGTTCCTCGGGGCTGCAGTATCGGTACATTACATCACTGTCCTCTTGACTTTAGCGCCTGCATGTCACAGTTCTCTCTCTGTGAGTCAGGCTAGCAGCCGGGGCTTGCAGGAGGGATGACAGAATATGGGAGATGAGTACAGCCATGATCAAGGGTGACAGCAGTAGGGGGTGAGGTGGGGGGGTGGGGGGATTCCACCCACATCTAAATTCCTTGAGGGGAGGAGAAGGAGGAGCTATAGCGGGGGACATGGAGGCAGAGAGGTGAGGACACCACAAAGATGGTGTATGTGTGTTTGTGTTTGTGTGTGTCTGTGTGTGTGTGCGCGTTATATCTCTAACCCAAGGAAAATGCCACTTGCTCGATAGGTCAACCACACAGGTCAAAGCTTAATATATAAATGAGGTCATAATCTGCCCTCCATTTGAACTGGTGACATCAGTTATGTATCCAAACATCCCGTTACAAATCAATCCGCAGTAAAGAAGGTTACAATACCATCTAGAGAAATAAAGGCATTTTATTTGTCAGCATCATGTCATACAGCTCTCCAACATCTTGTCTCCTCACATTGTAAACAAATAATGAAACGAGTGCATCATATACATTTGTATGTTTGTGTACATCCATAAGAACTTTCCTAAACATATCTGGAGGATGCTTTGTTAGAAAAGTATTGTTAAGTTTCAAAACAATTTCCCGGCCACCTGCTGTTGTTGAATAACTTAGTGTCTGGCCATGATGGATCTGAGTGAGCAGTTTGTATGCAGGGCAGTGAAGCACGACTGATTACAGTCGCATTAAGACACATCATTGTTTTCTGCTCCTTGTTTTTCAGCTCTGCGTCGTGATGAGTAAGACAAGATCTACTGTATGTACGTGTGTGTGTGTGTGTGTGTGTGTGTGTGTGTGTGTGTTTGTGTGTTTGTGTGATATACAGCCCAGAAATGTAATTCTGGTGGTTTCCCCGCAGGACCTAGGACTTTAGGACTCAATAGGAGTGGAGGTCTGATGCTTGGATCCTTCGCCATGGAGTCAGAGGCCAGTCACATGCTAGAGGCTGCCCTGGAGCAGATGGATGGCATCATCGCAGGTAAGGATGGAGTGGGACAACCTTCCAAGTGTGCTGTGTGTGTGTGGGCCGTAGGCTGTTGACTCTTTGGGTAAAATAAACATACTACAGTGAAGTGTGGGGTGGCAGGGTGGGTTAACATGTTTTAACATGTTTTCAATGTGTGTATGTGTTTGTGTGTATGTGGGTGTGTGTGTCTGTGCATGTGCGATGGTGTGCCTATTGGTAAAACAACATGAGCAAATTAGAGTCAAGCGTAGGTTACAGGCTGGGTGACATGTTTTGGAGTGTGTTAGTGTGTTTTTGTGTGTGTGTGTGTGTATTTGGGTTTGCATTGCGGGGGTAGTTGTATCCTCCAGTTAACTCAGCCATTGCCAACATGATTTGAGTAATGACGTGTAAATGTTTAATGTGGCCAACTAACACAGAAGTGTGTGTGTGTGTGTGTGTGTGTGTGTGTGTGTGTCTTTGCCAAGGAAAAACAAGCTAATGAGCAAATAACAACACCAGAGTCTCCAATCTGATAAACACTAGTAATTAAATGGAGAGTGACAGTTAGTTTCCCTTCAATAACTGCCAATTGCTTCTTCACCACTATCTTTATTTTATAGTGAAAACCCCAGAAGAGTGTGTTTATCCCTCGGAAATATACTCTCGATGCTGAACATGTGTGACCTCATTTAGTTCATTGAGTTGACAATCCTTTTCAGCAGCCACAAATAGAAATGCATTACAAATCCCATTAGATTCATAATTAGAGAATGGCCAACAAGAAAAGTTGAGCCACTTATCTGAGGTAATCTGATATGTTTTTCAAATTGCATTTCAAAATGATGTTTAATCCCCTATCTGGTCCACACTCTGGATATTATAGAGAACTGTATATGCTGGAGTACTGCCATCTAGTGGCGTCCTTCAAACATATTACAGCTGGGAAATGCAACAGGAACATTAAAGGAGAAGCAGTAAAATAAACATTTTAAACAGTTCATTCCACACATTTTAGTTGGTTACGTTGTATTAAGCCATGCTGATCTCAGCTGAGCTGAATCAGGGCGGAAGTCAGATTTAATCACCAATCATTTTTGACACGATGCTCCATAACTATTGTTTTGATTGGCAACTACTACTATATGAAACTTGTTTCACGAAGCTCTGATGCTTTGCAGTTGTTTTAAGCATTGTTGTGACTGAGTTACACATAAGTTCCCCATGCATGCATTCCAAAGGGTCTTAACATGCATCGCTATGTAAATCCAGTCCATGCTCCAGTACTTTGAACATTCCAGTGGCCCTGTAGTGATGAGGGGTTGTCTGAAGTATGGAGGTGTGATGTAATAGATTAGGATAGATTTGTTTAATTATTGCACGTAAGAGATGTTTCCTTGCCTTATGATGGTCATTTCATTTGATCACTGTTTGTTATGGTGGTGATGATGGTTGTTTCAACACAAACTGACCTCGGGGATGAAGTAGTACTTGACTTAGAGATCTCTATTTATCTATTTGTCAATTATTGATCCTGCTACATGTCTGTGTTTTCTTCATCAGTAATACTCCTTAACATCATTGACTCATTGACCTAATTCACTCACCCACATTGAGTGAATGTGGATGAGTTAATTAACCATCGTGTTGAAGGCCGTTGGACATGTCTTAGGAGACATGAGGAGGGTTTCATTAGGTCATCCTACACACTCAAGCTTCATACACATTTGAATAAGTTGAATATTAATCTTATTAACAGAGAACAACAATACCGAGAAGTTGAAATTTGTATCACTTAATTGACAATCTACATTCTCATAAAGTGCACACAAACTGCAACATTTAAAATAAACAATGTGTACAAATGACTACAGTACATTTGATTGTATCATTGTTATTTAGTTATTTACTGTTGTAGTTAGATTATCATTTTCTTCTCATAAAGGCTTGCTGCTCTTGTCTCATTTATTTCTGGTGTTATGCAGGCCTGTAGAAATGTTCACTCCTTCAACGAAGAATATATTACACTTTTCTTCCATCATTTGCTGTATATTAAATGTTGGTCTTCATACAGTGTACAGTGTATGATTGAGCGTTCCTCAATCATTGTACACTCATTCCTCTAAAGGAATGCATGCGTTCAGGCCTGTGTGTGAGAGAGCGAAAGGGAAATAAGCCAGGTTACACATGGACACATTGTGGGTAGATATTCAACTCAGATTATTTGCTCCTGTCTTATATTTTGCTTACTGATGAAGTTGCTTGTGGATACTCTTATATTTAATAGATGACTTAAACAAATATTTTTTAAAACCTTTATTTGCATTAGAGCATCACATGCTTTAACTGCTGGTGATTCCATTTTTTTTTTGCCTTCCCGTTCTTCTCATTTTGTGTATATATATTTTTATGTTCTCCACCACTTAAAATAAAAACAATTCACTCTCCCCCCTCTATCTCTTAGACTCTCCCTGCTGCTGACACTGTGTCTCTTTCTCTCTCTTTCTCCCCCCCTCCCCTCCAGGTTCCCGTGCGTCTGCCACAGAGCTCTCCAGTGGCGTGTACGACCTGGGCTCCCCGGTCAGCTCCGGTCCGCTGCAGGTGGTCCAGCTGGCGGAGGACCTGAGGCTGTCCCTGGACCTGCAGCCCAGCCAGGGGGACCGGGAGAGCCTGCGCTCCCAGCTTCCTGAGGAGACAGCCCAGGCCCTGCTAGACTGGCTGCAGTGCAGAGACGTGAGTTACCCTATACCCCTGCTTCCTTATACTCTTAGCAGCATGTGATCCCATGAAGTGCTGTATGTTGTATTGTGTGTGTGTCTGTGGGTTGTCTGCATACAGTGCACTTCGGGGATGTTTGGTATTGTATTGGTTATATTCTTGATGAATCAAGGATGAGCAAAATCCTCCCCCAGACAAGCACCAGGCTCTTCCACAGCCCACAATAGTGTTGCTTTGGCGTCTGCCGAACATCTTATAGTCTATTAGTGTCTGTGAGCCGTCTATTAGTGTGTGAGGCAAGCAGTGCACGGGCGTAGATGGGTTTTCCCAGTAAAACAGCATGAAGTCTGTTAATGTGAAGTCTCTTAATGTTACGTCTGAGGGTTTGAATCTAAACCAGGCACAGCTGGAACACAAACCCACCCACCCGCACACACACACACACACACACACACACACACACAAACGCACACCCACCCACCCACACACACACACACACACACACACACACACACACACACACACACACACACACACAAATGCATCCACAAATTCTGCATACACACCACAGTTGGACTATTGCACTGTGCTATAAACAGTATGGGTCTATATACAAGCAGTGTTCACTTGCACAAGATGAGGCAGGTTGTCCAGTAATGCTTGTGTTATTATATTATTACATAATATTATCATGATGTTATTATATATTATGATATATTATATGTGTTATGTTATCATCATGGTGCTTCTGAAGCCAACTAGCAGCTTTTGCCTGTGGAATAAAAATAATTGCTTTAACATGGAACATGCAACGTAAGAGGAATAGTTATCCAGACCCACAGAGGCATTTCTAAAGCATTGGAAGAAAAACGTTTGTAAATATTAATAATACTATATAAGTAAAAACACCAGCATAAAGCTAAATCATATTAATTCTGCAAACCAGATATTTTAATCATAGGGATGCTTTCACATCATCAGGAAGGCCTACGTTGACATATTACCATGTGATATCATGACTCATTTAATTAAAATGGAAATTAAACTACATCGAATGTCCGGACAATAAGGATACTTTCATATCTGAATCGCAATGATCTTCATCAATGGATGGCCTGCATATATTTGGTGCTGAACAATACGTGACCCAATATGTGGGGGACAGCGGTGCTGTGAGCCTGACGCTGGAGAGGGAAGGAGCCTA
This sequence comes from Molva macrophthalma, assembly GCA_027123675.1. Classification (NCBI taxonomy): domain Eukaryota; kingdom Metazoa; phylum Chordata; class Actinopteri; order Gadiformes; family Lotidae; genus Molva; species Molva macrophthalma. The sequence continues at coordinate 14,679,865 of JAOPJO010000154.1, forward strand.
TCCAGTTATCTTCCTAGTGGAGCGTTTAGGGGAGCAGGGGCCAAACGGAGAGGGCTAAGAGGAGATCCAGTAAGAGTTACTCTGAGACACAATTACAACTCCCAGACCTGCTTCCTGTACATAACTCACCCCTTGCTCTAGCTGTCATTCTTTCTTTCTCTCTCTCTCTCATTCTCTGTCTGTCTGTCTGTCTGTCTTTCTCTCTCTCTCATTCTCTGTCTGTCTGTCTGTCTGTCTTTCTCTCTCTCTCTCTCTCTCTCTCTCTCTCTCTCTCTCTCTCTCTCTCTCTCTCTCTCTCTCTCT
>JAOPJO010000154.1:14701571-14717233 GCA_027123675.1 Molva macrophthalma
ATATATGTATGTATATATTCTCAACTGTATTTATCACACAAAGGGTTTGCCAAAAGTGTCGCAAGCCCTCCAAGTGATGAGTGAGGATCCCAGGGAGATATTCACCACAGGCTCTCCCTCCCTTAAATCAAGCGCTTCTCTGTTTGTCTCATAAATAAAGTATAGAACTTCATTAGCTCGTAGCGCACACACTTTAAAGTCCCCTTGCGTTAGCGCAGTGTAGACCCGAGGGCTAGCCCAGTTAAAGATGGTCCAAATATGATGGGAGGGGATGCAGTTAGTCCATTCAAATGCCTTGGAATCGGGGGGGTTAGGGGCTGATGCCCAAATATGGAGGCCGCCCTGGTCTGTAATCAAAGACTTGTTAGCTTTTAGAGACGGTTCTTGAGGATGTTGAATGATCTTTATGATTGCTTGTTTGCAAATGGACTGCAAAATTGAAAATGTCAATATTTGTTTCTATTCATCTATAAGATATTTAATTTTGAGATGATTATCCTTTGAGTTGAGTATCTAGTTTTATGATTATTGTCGACGATTTCGGTATAAATATAAGTCCACTAATACCATATAGAGATTTAGTTTTATAAACTGTTATGCACACAGTAATGTGACCTGCTGTAGCTGGTTAAGTAATTAATCTCCACATATTTCAGTTACTCTTTACAATTCATAAATACCTGACCGTACATAATTCAACATACGTGTTTTAACGCTAAACAGACCATGGTGCTACTTCAACTATAAATTTTCAACCGATTGTGGTGTTTTAAACATGCGTAAAAGTGTAAAACAAGACTGCTACACTAGTTTTGACTCCTGTGGCTGTACACTAGTTTAATTATGTTCAAGCCGTATGTTTGTGTTTTTTACAAAGAGCAAGGGGTCGAGGCAGTTTTAATGAAATTCAGAATTCTCCATGTTCATTCATTTTAAGATATTGCCTTTCATACCTATTCCAAAAGATTGTCCATTACCAAGTAAAATGAGTAGAAACTGAACTACGCTGGGTCAAAGCACACGGGAGAGGAACTTTTGAGAATGACTAATTATTATTCATTTCACAAAAGAACCAAGAAACAAATAATTGCAAAAAGAAAAAAAAACTCCAAACAATACTTTGTGATGATCTAAGATCAACAGATGCTAGTAAGTATGCAAGTAACCCTTTTCAAATCCTCTCGTCGTGAACTTTTAAAAGGTTGCTTAAGAACAGCTCATTCATTCCTCTCACTGCAAACCATACACACACACAAATGTGGGGTTCAGTCAAAGTGCAAAAACAAGTGACTAGCTAGCGAGAGGAAGGCTCCAAGCTAGCTAGAGATAGAAGCTAGCTAGCCAGAGATTAGTAGCTAGCCAGACAGAGTAAGACTAAGCAAGCCAGAGGTAAGCAGCTTGCCCAAGTTAGTCTATGCTAGACAAAAGTTAGCAGCTAGCTAGCCAGAGTAATGCTGTGCTGCACTAGCCAGAGGAAGACACAGAGTTAGCAGAGAGCTAAGAAGGAGGCAGTAAGCTAGCTGCTCTGCATCTTAAAGAGCCGCTCGGGCACCATGGCGATGAGAGCGGCATCTTCCAAGGGCAGCGGCCCCAGTGTTCGGTGGCCCTAGCGATCGATGCTGCGAAATGAAAACAGCTCATTGGGGATTGATTTCACCGCCGTTTAGATAAGCAGAGAGAGAGAGAGAGACAGACAGAGAGAGAGGAGAGTGCGGGCCTCGGCCCCCCGGCTGGCCCAAAGTTCACGGCGTGGCAGGTAGAGAGCTTCACCGCAGGTCATCAAGTTGATTAGCACCAAGATAAGCTGATTAGACCTTGTCAATCAAAGTTGCCAGCGCCTCGCTCCTGATCCACTGGCCTTTCTACTCTCTCTCTCTCTCTCTCTCTCTCTCTCTCTCTCTCTCTCTCTCTCTCTCTCTCCCTCTCCCTCTCCCTCTCCCTCTCTCTCTCTCTCCCCCTCTCCCTCTCTTGTTCTCTCTATCTCCCTCTCTCTACATGCTCTACCTCTCTCATTCTCTGCACTCCCGTCTGGCTATCTATTTATTTTCTGATAAATCATTGAAGCGAACCGTCAAAGCGTTAGCTAGCACACAGCTAAAGCTAGGCAGCACTGCAGTTGTCACCGAGGCGGGCCCCCAAGGCCCCTGTGATGATGTGTCGGCCCTATTAAAGACTACATCAATTTGTTTTACAGCAGTTTGATTCCTAACTGCAGTGGCATGAAAAGCAAAAGGCTGTGTGTGTGTGTGTGGCTCGTGTTTGTATGTGTGGTGTAGGTCGTGTGCAGTATAGTGATTGTGTGATGAGCACCCTTCTCCTACACGCCGACGGAGGAAGAGGTAGCAGGACGGTGACAAATAAAAAGATAAACTGTGTGTATGTGTGTGTGTGTGTGTGTGTGTGTGTGTGTGTGTGTGTGTGTGTGTGTGTGTGTTTTTGTGCGCTTGCGCATCCGCTTGTGTTTGTAGCACAGGGTGTGTGTGAGTGTAGACTAGGGTGGGGTGGGGAAATAAATAAATATTTGTTGTAAACATAAAAAAAAAGTGTTCACGGTTCCCTGTTTGATGCCGTGAGCGTCTTTGAGTCTTGCTGGGCATCCACGAGCGCTGGAGTGGCCTGGAAACAGAGAGTGCGCGTTGCTCCCCGCCACTCTATCTCTCCCCCGCCATCTCAGCCTGGCCTTCCTCTCTCCCTCTCTCTCCCTCTCTCTCTCCCTTTCTCTCCCTCTCTCTCTCCCTTTCTCTCCCTCTCTCTCTCCCTTTCTCTCCCTCTCTCTCTCCCTTTCTCAGTCTTTTTTTCTCTCGCCGGTGGCTCCACAGATCACACCTCGCGGGTCTTTTGGTGCCGGGTACTTAACCTCCTCACAGCAAACACTCAATGGCATTTAACCGCTTATATTGATCACTTTTACACTCCTATATGATGGCGTATATTTATACATAACCTTTTATTTACATATTCACGGCATTTTTCTCAATGACGCCATCTCACTCTCTCGATTTCTCTTTAAATTAAGTTTTATTTTGCGATTTTGATTATTCAATTTGTCAGGCACGAAGTTGAACTTTCATTGTTTATATTATGTTGGCTTTTATATATATAATATATACATGTATAAAAAATAAATATTGATGTAACATATTTATTCTTGGGTATTTTCATAAAATATAAATACAAGTTATTTTTTATCATTTTCTTTCTACAATAGCTATTCTTATCATGTCTCTTTTTTCTTTTTATCCTTTTAAAATATTCAGGAAAAATATAGATTAACACCTATATTCCCTCTAGAGTTTCCATTGAAGTTATTCTATTTCAAAATAAATAAGTGAATATCCTTACAATAACTATAATACTAATTATAAAAATATAATGGTAATAAAAATAAAAGACCTTATCTAATATTTTATTAAGTGCAGTGTTAGTGCAAAATGCAGTGTTTATAAGCCATAACATGCATGACCTGTATAAGTCTTGGAAAATCTTTGAGTTAGGAATGGCAGGCTCCACTCCTAGCTTATTCACTGTGTTCTACAATGTCGTTTAAATATTTCAGCATATTTTTTATCATCTCTATTTCATAAGGACAGTTTGCTAAAGTGGATTTCCTCGAGGTATAGCATAATAAATGGCGTCATTTTTTTGTGGGCTGATAAAATCTGAGTGTTGTATTGTGTTTCAAAAAGAATATGAAGTTATTTGATAATTGTTTGATTAATGGGGCCGAGCGTGGAGACTTTAATATTTCACCACCCAGAGTTTTCAACTGCAGAGAAAGGAGACTTTTATTTTATTCTTTTTTTAACGAGATACATGTTTTAGGAAAACTGAATTTCTTTTTTATGTTGAACAAGGAAAAAATAAGTGATTATAGAAAGTGGGGTAAAAAAAAGAACAGTATTTAGCTCAAAACTATATTTTCTAAATATATAAATATATACGCTCCAACATATAACATTTAGCTCTTGGGAAGTGTGGCGACGGGTGAGCTGTTTATCGCGAGCCCTCCCGGCGGATGAAAGACGCCACAATAATGATGTTTCCTCGCCTAATCGCGTCTTGTCAGCACGCCGTCTTATCGTGGAGAGGAAAATGACACCGATCCTATCGAAGAGCCGAGTCCGAGTTGGCGGCGTGGGCTCCCATCCTCCCCCCCCCCATCCTTCTCCCCCATCTCCCCCGCCGCCCTGCCACCCCTCCCCCCGATCGTGGCCATGGCCCTAGCCATATCTAGCGCCGCCACAAACGGCGGGCGACGTTTTTTTTTTCATGTGGACTTCAAAAACGGCGCGAGTCATTAAAATTGCGCCCGCGTTCGGCAGCAGGGATCAGCTGCGGCGGTGGTGGTAGCGAGGCGAGAACGGGATGGGGGGAAGAGGAGGCTCGCTAAATGTGCTAATTCCATCTTCACATGTTTACGGCTTAATTTTAATCTGTTTGAGTAAGGAGGAGGGAGGGTGGCACACACATACACACACACACACACACATTGTTTATTCTGTTAATTTCTCGCTCCCTCCCTCTCTCTCTGACACAGGTAGCGATAGGGGAACTACAGGAGCTGCTGTCCTCCAAAGACAATGAGATCCAAAGTCTGCACAACCGACTCATGGCCAGAGAGAGCACACTTAACAACAATGGAGGGAAAGGTATTGACATTTCTGTCTGTCCATCTGTCTGTATGCCGGTCTGTATGTCTGTCTGTTTGTCTGTCTGTCTGCTTGACTCTCATAGTGATAAAGGCATGTCAGTGCAATCTAACCAAACATAATATCTAACCAAAGCATGCCATCTCCTTCTCTAATGTTAACATCCTCCCTCCTCTGTCTACTCTCTGCTGCCCTCGGCTGTAGAGGAGGAGTACATCAAGCAACTGCTTGAAAAATGTAAGGCACACTCTGTGTGTGTGTGTGTGTGTGTGTGTGTGTGTGTGTGTGTGTGTGTGTGTGTGTGTGAGTGTGATTGTGTGTGAGTGTGAGTGTGAGTGTGAGTGTGAGAGTGTGTGAGAGTGTGTGTGTGTGTGAGAGAGAGTGCCTGCATGTGAGTGTGTATGTGTGTGCGCATGTGTGTGTTTCTGAGGGTGTTTATGTGTTTGTTGTGAGTTTTTAAACATTGTTTTCCAGACATTCTCCGTATTTCACTATCAAATAGCCTGTTAGAGTGGTTTAATGTTTAGTAATAATTTATAAAAGGCTATAAGCCCCTTTTTATCTCAAGTTACACAACAACTCAACCTAATGGGTTTATAATGTGCATTAGCATTGAGCCTTTGTTAATGTAGTATCAAGTGTTGGATTGAGAGAGGGGTACCGGGGTTGCTGTTTGATGAAGTACAATGCTTCACCATGACCTTGAACCTATATACAGTATATTTCTTAATTAAAACATTCTGTTATCTTTTGTAAATGAGATCGATATTGTATATTTCTTCCAAAATATTGAATCTTATCTACATGACCTATGATGCAGGGTGTTTTCCATCCCTTTCCCTATAGTTTATCCACAAGGCAGTATCAGTTTCGTGTTTATACTATTTACTAATCAATCAACTAATCAAGGTAATGCAGCTCCCTGTTAACTGGTTTGGATATTTGTGTGTATGTTCAGCATAGTATGAAGTCAAAATCAAACCTCTTGGACAACATAAATTCTGATCATGCGTGTTCTATTTTAGACATGACATGGCCAGTTTCTGTTACCTCCCTGCTTTGCTATCCCATCCCATTCTCATCACCCTGGCTATCATGTCGGAAGATATTTGATTCCAGACCTGTTGTTTTAACGGCCAACCTTTCCTGTGTTCCAGACCAAGAATTCCAGAAACTGAAGAGAGGCATGGAGTCCTTGTTGGCCTCTAATGATGAGAAGGTGAGAGGAGCACCGACCACTAGACGCACATATCGTATGCATTAGTCAATGTCTTTCCTGCGTCGATGGCTCATTGTTGTGTGTTGTGTGTTTTTGTTTATGGGACAGGATCGACACATCGAGGAGCTGACCACTCTGCTGGGCCACTACAGGAAGGTGAAGGAGGTTGCAGTGCTCACACAAGGTGACAGCCGCCACACTTGTATCTGCTGTTCTCATGTGTTTTGATTACACTCGAATAAGGGTGACAAGAAAGCAGCCGAGCTGGTCCTAGCTACTCATTGTCTCTAAACACTGACTTCAAGAATCTGCAATTCATTAATAAACATTTAATTAAATACATCTGATGACTACAATATATTAGGAATATATTATAAGTACATATTATATACATTACATAAGAACAATTGTATTAATTGTAATGTTAAATGCATCACCCAACTGGGTGCTACACACTGGTAGTGGTTGAGGTGTCATAACCCTCTAACACACATACAGACACACACACATGCACACACACATACACACACACACACACACACACACACACACACACACACACACACACACACACACACACACACTATGTAGAGCACTTCAGGTGTCTTGAAAAGCCTTATAGCAATGCAATGAATTATTATTATGATTATTAGTTATTATGATGCTTATATCATCTCTCATGTCACTGTGTTTGTGTTGTGTGTTTGACCCTGCAGCCAGCAGTGAGGAAGAGCTGAGGAGCTCTCAAATGCCCAGAGCTCTGACTCACAAGGCCCACTCAGAGATACTCCGTTCCGAGGTAAGGTACTACACTCATGCACGTATACGTACATGCACACATGCATTCACACACCGGGTCCAATATTTACTTTCAGAGTTTTTCTACTCACCGGATTGGCAGAAACTACCGGCCAAGCAATTGTTTTATATATAACCCTGAATTTATTTACCTGCCAAATGGTCAAATCTATCCGAAGTTGGCTTGTGGCAGGTGTTTATTTTGGGCCCTGTGGAGACATACACACAAAACTTGACAAAATGTGTTTAAAGCCATGGGTGTAAATATTATTTACATTATATTTTTTCTTATTGTTATTAATCATCATTCCAGCTATCCAATTAGACACAGAAGGTGGTGGATTTATCTTTGAATGTTATTCACTAACCCTGTTTTCTAATCCATAATCCTGGTTATTTTCCTCCCTTTCTAGTTCTGTTCTCAGGGATTCTCTCCTCTTCTCATGTCCTCAGCCTCTTGCCAAAGAGAACTGGACTTTAGGTATGTTAGCACACACTAACACACACACACACACACACACACACACACACACACACACACACACACACACACACACACAAAGTGGAGACTTTGATTGCTCTGTTTGTGCTGTAGCTCCAGTATGCAGAGCCCCTTCGAGACGTTCAAGGTGACCATCAGCGATGCCAGTTACCTCAATGGATCATGGCAAGTAGTTGTCTCGTCTGTTTGGAGTCACATGCAAACATGTGGTCATAAAACACTACCTCACTAGCACAGCAGGGGCTATTTGATGAATCATGCATCATCGCCTGCTTTTAATGCACGTGTATCCATGGGATAGTTGCAAACATTGCAAATAACTTCTAATAATGAGTGTGATGTTTATCATGCCCTACAACTTTAAGTTGGTGTACCTTACATTTCTGGCTGGGATGGTGGTGTGCCTTCGCCGTTGACAGGTTGGGAACCACAGGATTGGGGTATTCCTGTTCCAATGCATGTCTAGCCATCTTAACCATTTTAACAATGAGGATAGAAACTTTTTTTTTTTTTTAAAGATTTGTTTTTGCATTTTGAATGCTTTATTACAGAGATAGATAGATAGGAAGGTATGGGAGATAGAGGGGGAGACATGCAGCAAAGGACCACGGCAGGAATCGAACCCAGGTCGCTGCAGTAAGGACTGAGCCTTAATGGTATGCGCTCTACACGGGGTGCCCCGAGGATAGAAACTTAATGGAAAAAACGGTATTGTATTTGTGCATTAGCGTAAGCATGTGATATGTGTGTGAATGTAATGTACTGTTTTAATGACTCTTAAGTGAGGCCGAAAGGGCCTTCAGGCCCAGGCTTGACAATAAAGTATTCTATTCTATTCTTCTTATATTAATATTTGAGTGATGTGATCATGTTTCCTGTCTGTGTAGGAGCCAGAACCGAGTGCTGTCCAGCAGCCTGGAGGAGCTGCAGAGTGGATCTTCAAAGGTTTTTTTCATGACTGTGTACTCTCGGTTGAAAAAACTTTTAATTGATAGAATACAAATAGAATTATTAATCAATTTAGTAGTTATTAACCTATGCTAATCATTGCATGCGTGTGTGGTTGTGTGCGTGTGTGCGTGTATGTGTTTTGGTGTGTGTGTGTGTGTGTGTGTGTGTGTGTGTGCGTGTGCGTGTGCGTGTGTGTGTGTGTGCCTGTGCACATGTGCGTGTGTGTGTGTCCGCCTCAGGCTGTAGAGTTCCTGCCACATGAGCCTGAGTCCTCAGACGCAGTGGCAAAGGTATCTTTAAGCTGCGTGGCACGACACAACCTAACCCTGTACTAACCTGTTTCCCCAGCATACTCAATCACACACTTTACCCTATACACTGTACACTATACAAAACATAGCAAAGACATGCATGCTAGTATGCAATCTTGTGGACATCAACAACACAGAACACACAGGGTTCGGCGCCACCTGAAGAAACTGTCAAAAACCCTTTTCATCATGGCTGCCTCTCAGCCCTCCCTTATCCGCTGGCCTCTTGGCCGTCGTGTCGGGGAAAAAGAAGCCTTGTGACTCTGATGACTGCTAAGACAGCGAGCGCATCAGAGCTTCACCCTCCAGAGGAAACCGGCTTTGTCTATTTTTAGAGCCAGGATTTATTCAACAGAGCAAAGGGATGGGAGTCGATCATGACCCTGCCCTTGAGGTCTCCTGGAAGAGATTTGAAGCTGTAAACAGTAGAAGAGGGAGATAGATTCAGGTTATCGTTGCCTCTTGTGAACTTTCAAATGTTGTACTCCCAACATTGCTAAAAAAGCATGCAAAAGACATGCAGTTGGAGAGCAGAACATATGCATGCATTGCCTGGTATCAAGCGCTAGTCTATCTAGTGCTAGTCTATCTAGTGCTAGTCTATCTAGTGCTAGTACTATTCTACCCTTTTGGGTGGGTAACTTGGCACCAAACTATAAAAGGATAATTACTTTATCTAAGAAGGGAGTTTGTCCTTTGCTTAAGGGAGTTTTTCCATGCTATGGGGGTTTACCTTGCTCTAGGAGGGCAAGGGTTAAGGGGTGCCTTTGAGACTGTAACTGTGATTAAGGGCTTGTAAATATAACATTTACTTGACTTAAAAAAAGAGTATTAATTCTCAAAGATCTCAAGACCTATTTTGGTTCTGTGGATTCTCTCCTACGCAGAATCGACACATGGATGTTAACAAGTACCGGACCCTGCCAGGGAAGCTGAGCAAGGCAGCAGGCCACAGGACTGATCATCTTAACGGAGAGCAGGAGAGAGACGGAGAGTGCTCCCCCTCTCCCAGGCAACTCTCCCACATCAAGAGCCACAAGGACTACAGTCTCAGTAAGCTCCGAGGGTGACCCGACACACAAACCATTTATTTTCCTTTCCTTCTACTCTGGGTCTTTGTGGTTTGTGTGCTTGGTTTTTTGTGATCACCGTTGAAATAAACAAGGCTTGCTGTTTACAAAAAAATATACAAAATAATAACAATGCAATCGGTAACACTGAATTTCTCTTTCTCTACTAATTAGGCTTCTAACGCTTCCTGTTTATGCTCTTTCTCTTTCTTTCTTCCTCTGTCTTTCACGCTCTGTCTCGCTTGATTTTCACCTCATCTCTTGCGTGATCTGCTGCTTCACTGCCCTGCACTACACCTGTGTGTGTGTGTGTGTCTCTCGCTGTCTCTCTCTCTCTCTCTCTGTCTCTCTCTCTCTCTCTCTCTCTCTTTCGGTTTTGACTGGAGTTCGCTGTCGGAGTGCCAGTGCTCCAGCTTTAGGTACTGTATTACCCAACTTTATATGCTCACTCTGATATGAGAAATTATTTTCAAATAAAAAAGACATTTAGACCTAATTGGTGCACCCTTAACTTCTGTTGAGGACTATGGGATAACAGCTGTGTGAAGAGGTGCTGTCTCCGCTACTTTAAGAAACTTAGCGTCAGCTAGAGACTCTGTGTCTAAAATCAGGATCCAGCCAATCCCTGGCCAGGATTAATTAAAAATTCTCTCCATGACTCATGACTGGCCAAGATAAAGCACCGCTCTATAGCATCAGCCTTTCTTTGACACACAACAACCACACACACATACACACACACAAACAGACACACACACATATACCCACATGCATACACACACAACGGCAAGGAAATTCGGTAGTACATACGCACACAAACACACACACACACACACACACACACACACACACACACACACACACACACACACACTTCAACTCCTTGTTGACATGCATGCTGCATGCTGACATACACTTGCATCATGAGTTCACACATGCATGCACATATCCAGCAACCATCCACTTCCGCCCTCGCTCGTTCCTTCAGTCCCCTAACACACATGCACACACACGCACACACACACACACACACCCGCACGCACGCACACGCACACGCACACACGCACGCACACGCACACGCACACACACACCCCAGGTTGTTAGAGCGTAGTGCAGAGCAGAGTAATGTGTTGGAGCAGTGTGTGTTGGAAGACAAAGGTTGAATGTCAAGAGCTAAGAGCCAGCTTCAACTGGCTTTGACGTCCATTGTACACTAAGAGGCATAGCTGCCTGACATCCACCTCTCTCCAACCCCCCGCCCCAAGGGGTTGACAAAGGCGTAGTGGGTTAGTACACAGGTAATCACTTAGGATCAGACAAACAAATCCGGCAGGGAGAAGGCAAAGGCAAAAACAAGCAGGAATCAAAACCTAGGAACCGTAATAATCACTACAAGACGAACTGGCACAGACGGAGATAAACACGCTGACTAAGTACAGTAGGGCGGCAGTGGCTCAGGAGGCAGAGCGGGTTGACTGGCAACCGGAAGGTTGCTAATTCGATCCCCGGCTCCTCCTAGCTGAGTGTCGAGGTGTCCCCTTACTGCTCCCGACGAGGTGGCTGTCGCCTTGCAGGGCTGACACCGCCGTCGGTGAGTGAATGTGTGTATGGGTGGGTGAATGTTAGGCAATAATTGTAAAGCGCTTTGAGTGGCCACTGGTTAGAAAAGCGCTACATAAATGCAGTCCATTTAGGAGGGGAATGATAATGAGGGACAGGTAAAAGCAATCAAGGTGAGGGTGGACAATCACAGAGGCAGGAAACACAAGGGCAGGGAGTGAAGTGTCTGACGCAAGAGGAGATGTGAGTAAGACAAGGTAAAACAGAAAACGATGAAGAAATTCGTGAAACAATAAAAACATAACTCAAGGAGCAGGGCGAGACGCGACACTCTCCCCACACACACTGCTCACAGACTGTGCTTGGATCTACAATATCAACCCTTTTGTGTTGTTGATATTTTTATTAAAACGAAACACAGGAATACGAAGTCACAGAGAGTAAATTGCCACTCGCATGGTTTTATTTTTATGAATAAACAAAAGCAATAGTTCCATGCATAGTTGTAACTAGCAACAACCAGAGGAACATCAAAAATGTAAAATAAAATAAAATAAAATAATGCCCCCACTACACTATTCACCCTTTTGAAAGTAATAACCATCATACACTTCAAAGTAGGAATACAGTATGTTGACAACAACACTATTAAGCCAGGCCTCCCCTGCAGACATGTTACTTGTGGATATGAGGAAGGACAGAAGTCTGCTCTAAGCATCCTCATCATCATCCTGATCATCATCATCATGGCCTTCTAGAGACAGTGTGTGGTGCCTGGTGAAATCCGTTCATGCAGAAGAGTTACACTGCCAGGAGTTACTTCATTAGTTCACTTGCTTTTCCATTTGTTTGTATCTGGTGAGGCATTGTCCAGTGTTATTGTCTATATATTATTATTTTATGGATAACTGTTTAACTGTCTATCCATATAATAATAATATCAAAGTGATATTGTTTTTGGAAATATGTATATATATATGTAATGCAATTTCTGACTAATGCCTGCTTCTGCTTCTTGCTTTCTTTCCCTTGCCTTGCTAACATCTTCCTGTGCCCCAGGATTGGCTGGGAAACACAACCTCTATGATGTTGGTGGGTAACATGCCCCAACAGTACAATTACTATATGGCTCGCACTCTTGGACAACCCTGTAGCGATACATGCTTCTCTTCAAATATATATCACAAAAAGACAGGGATCCTTTACCCTAGTGAGCAACCGAAGTGAACAATTGTTAAAATACACATCTGGAATAACAATCATGCATACCCATTTCTGGAATCGTAGCACCATATTATGATGTAATGCAAGAGCACTTGATGGATCTTATTATTCATTATATTACAATATCTTGTAGAGGGCTAGTGATGACGTTACATGAAGACAAATAACAAATTTGTCCTTGATAACGATGTATTAGAGAGGTGTACTAGATGGAAATTAGTTTATATTGGATCCCCAGGAACTTCTCTGAAGCAGATATGTTCTGTTGGGGATAGTATAGGTGAAGATAGTATGTCTGCTGTATGTCTGAAGATAGTATGTCTCCCCTCTTTCTCCAGGCCGTCCAGAAAGCCTGCTGGAGGAGTCATGCTTCTCTGACCAGTCACCGCTCTCCTCTGGGGGGAACTCAGAGCAGCACTCCCCGGTCTCCCCTGAAAACAGGAAGAGCCACAGAGGAATCCGCAAACTCTGGGGGAAGTGAGTATTTATCTGTCCGTGTGTCCCTCTGTACATCTGTCCGTTCGTTCGTCTGTCTTTCTTTTTTTCTTTCTTTCCAGCCGTGATGTCTTTTTGTCTATCACTGACAGGAAACACATACACACTAACACAGTGGTCACTAAACACTCTCTCTCTCTCTCTCTCTCTCTCTCTCTCTCTCTCTCTCTCTCTCCCTCTCCCTCTCCCTCTCTCTCTCTCCCTCCCTCTGCAGTGCGGACTGTCCCTCAGCAGCAGGCCAGTCTTTTAAGCAACATATTTATCTCTGCATCAGTGACATCACCCGTGAACAGAGATAAAGCCGGAGAGATAGAGAGAGAAAGGAGTGCACACGAGAGAGAGAGAGAGAGGTGGAGATGGAAAGAGAGAGGAGAAATAAAAAAAGAGATATGTAGCATCCAATCTACTGTGTGTCTGGTGGTCAGACAGACCCTGAAGTGTCCGGGACAGCCTTGGTATAGGCGGCAGGAGAAAAGAAGGGGGGTTGGGAAGGTGGGAGACGAGAGGAGAACAGAATGAAGCCATGATAGGAAGGGGGAGGGGGAGGAGGGTGAGGAGAAGACGACCAGGGGTGAAATACCAATTTTGGGAGAGGAGAGGGGATGAAAGGGCAGAGATGATCTCATACTGAGGTGTGATGGGAGGAGGAGGAGGAGACGAGGAAGGATGCGGGGAACAATAGTGTGCAACAGAGCGGGTTCATGACATCATCATTAACTACAACATTGTTGGGAAAAAGTCCTCACTTCCTATACTCCAGCACTATATTATCCCAGTAAATAGTGCTTTGGAAACGTCCTCTTTTAAACAACTCAAGTGAAGTTATTAAAGTTGTTAAAAGCGATCAACAAACAGAGTGTGTTGCTTCCTTCTTAGAAGTGTGAGATAAATTAAGTGAAGTAAGAAGTGTCTTATCTCAGGATAACATCCCTCACCCCGGCAACAAGAATAACAACATCTACAGCCATGACAACGTCAACAACAACAGCCCCTAGGCTAACAAAAAGAACAACAGCAGCAAAGCCAAAATGATTTCAGTGTCAAAAACTCAGTCTGAAACAAAGGCCCTCTCAGAAAAGCAACTACAACAAGTTTCAGTACCAAAACTAGTCTGAAACAAAAACAACATCACTAACAACAACAGAAATGACCCCATGTTCCGAACCACCCTGACCTCATGGAGCTCAACAGCCTCCATTAGCTCCTGTGCTGCTGGGCTGCTGGGCTTGTCTTGGGTGGTCAACCAAAACAAGCGCTCCTGGGAGGGACAACCAGAGGAGAAACAACGGCTAGAATGCAGGAGGGGTGAAGATCCAGCAGAAGGGCCCTGGGGAAGGTTTCCTGCTGGTGGACGAGTTGACCTTTCTGCTTTTATGATCCATGAGAGCAGCATTGGCATCCACTGCACATTCTTTTTACAACCTTTTCCTCTACCTCGTTTTATTTTGTTGAAACTTCTCGTATCTATTTCGTATTTTTTACTGCGTTCGATCCACTTAACACCACGTGACTCTTGCATGTTTAGCCCCCCCCCCCACTCCCCCGGCCCCCTGGGAACCTGTGACGTGTGTTGAGGTAGAGTCCCCAGTGAGAGGAGTCCAAACACACACACACACTCACACATGCAGATACACACACACACATGCAGATAAACACACACATACAGATAAACACACACACACACACAGATACACATACACCCCCACACACACACACATACAGATAAACACACACACATACAGATAAACACACACACACACACACACACACACTCACACACACACACATACAGATACACATAGACCCACACACACACACACACACATACAGATAAACACACACACATACAGATAAACACACACACACACATATACAGATACACATACACCCACACACACACACAGATACACATACAGCAACACACACACACTAACATAAAGATACACACATACACACACACACACACACATACACATACACCTACACAACACCCCTCCCCACACACCCACACACACAATCTAAAAAGTGCTTTACCAGCTTGTGTGCAGGGTCACTTAGCTAACATTATTAATATGGCCATATAAAAGGCTTTGTGACACAAAGAGAAAACCCTCTAATAATTCTCCTTTCTCTCTCTCTCTCTCCCTCCTGCTCTCTCTATCTCCCATCTCCCTCCCTCTCCTTTCCTCCCTCCCTCTTCTTGCTATCTTTCTCTAACACACAGAAGACACCCACACACAGATGTACACGCGCACGCACACACACACACACACACACGTCGTGTGTGTGTGACTGAGCTCACACCATATGAAAAATACATTGGATGGAGATTGTGGCTCACTGAATAACAGATTGCCAAAGTACAGCTGGCCTAAAGGTCTTATTCTGCCATGGGGGTCACACTGACTCCCTCCCAAATTGACAGGAGCTTCCACAGCTTGCTGAAGGACATGCACACACACACGCACAAACACACGCACGCACACACGCACGCACACACGCACACGCACGCACCCGCACAACACACATATAATAGCTCTGCAGGATTCAGACACACATGAGCGGCAGACACATGCAGACAGCCTCCGCCGTATCAGTCCCGGGCTGAGGGGAAATCTAGCCTTGACGGATAGTGCGATGTGCATACGGAAATGGTGTGCGTGCGTGCGTGGGCGTGCGCATGCCGTGCGGGGGTGGTTTTCTCCCCGGAGAGAGAGAGGAGAGAGGACACAGAGACAGGAAAAGTAATTGTTTTCCTCCATCTTTTCAGTCCATCCACCGCATAGCATGGCTCCTTTCAATTCGCCCTCAAGTCAATGTCCTCCAGTTCAATAGGAGGCAGCATGGTATGTATATATATATAGAAATATATATGTGTATATA
>JAOPJO010000154.1:14726205-14741424 GCA_027123675.1 Molva macrophthalma
ACCCCCGTCCTCCTCCCCACCCCCCGGCTAAGTCCTCCCTGGATCCTGTCACTCAAACCCAACAGGTAAGTTGAGTCTTTTGTTGACATAATTAACTACCTGCCTCATAAGCCGCGCCAGTGCTAACAACATGCTGTTTGGATCAAGGAGTCACCCTCGAAGAATCACTCTACTGCTGTCTAGGGGTCCTCTTTTTTACTTTACTTAACCCGCCTGCCTTGCCTGCTTTCTTTGACTACCAAGTGGACTACTGAAGCGTCAGGTTCCGCACACGGCTCACCTGGCTGTGCATCTCAGCAGGGCCACTGGAGAGCAGGGGAGGCCAGTCGCTACTGATCCCCACAGACACTAGCATCCTGGTGAGTGCTTCTCTCTGCTAGGCCCTTGTTAGAGTGTGGTGGTAGTAGTTGTAGTCACCTCATTGCTTACATTGAAATGAACTTCTGGACATACAAATAATAATGATTATCCTCAAGGCTCCATATGGTGAGCAATAATGGTGTTATTATTAATTATTGTTTGTGGTGCATGCAGTACATTCGAGAAACCAACATCGGACCACACGCCTGTCCTCCACCCACCACAGACACAACAATCACCCACCATGGACGTCAGCAACAACGGCAACAACGGCAGCAGCAGCAGCATTAAGCACCAGACAAACCCCTTCGTGAACAGCAAGTTGATGTCGTCTCTCCGAGCCTCTCTCCAGAAGGGGCCCATCCCGGTCCCCAGCAGTGCTGAGGGGTCCCCCCGGCCAAACATCTTCTCCACCCTGTGGCGGCCGAATGTCTCCAACACCGATGACTTCATCCCCCTCTACAGTGACTGTATTGCCAAGGCTTGCTCCAGGACCCAGGAGTACCTGCTCTTCAAAGACCCCGAGGATAAGTTCCACCCCAGTCCAGAGGTGCTCACTCAGGTAACAAAACAGAAGAAGAACATACACGCAAAATAGAATAAAGTCAATACAGATCGATGCAACTTTTGTGTTTTTCTTCTAATCCCTTAATTTACCCATGTTTTCTTTGAACCATGGTAGAATATGACCGCAAAGTCTCCATGGATAACAGTAACCTACATATTGTAGTGGTAAACATATCTACCTCCAAGTTATTTACTAAAATATACATTTTTAAGACAGAGCTGCTGAAAAAAGGCATCTGTCCTCTTAACTTGTCCACTTACCAAAATCGTACCAAAATCCACTGTCTTCACGTTCCTGAAGAACTTTATTTTGACTTAATATTTGCAGATCTTCCTAATGACCTACATCGGTCAGAGCATCAACCTCAACATTACGGATAACTTCAACTGCACCGTGATGACCCCTGAGCAGCGCATCCTGCTTGGGGCCGACTGGGTGTGGGCCGTTCTGGAGAAGCCCACCAAGAACCCTCGCATTCAGATCGCGGTCCAGGTGCTGCACATGCCCGACAGGGAGGGCATCGCGGAGGACTATCCTCCAGAGGGGCGCACCGAGTCCCTGCAGATGGCCCAGAAGGAGTCCAGCAACAAAACCGTGTGCGAGAGGATGGTGGACTTCTGCGCGTCCATCGGTAAGGACTGCTACGCGCTCTTCCTGTTTCTGGGCAGGAAGAACGACACGGGGAAAATCTACGGCGTGCTCAGCAACAACTTCCAGGCCGCCGTCGGGAAGTGTGACAAGATCGACCGGGATCTGATTGAGAACTTCTTTAAAGGCTCCCGGTACCTACACACCCCCACAGGGATGTTGCAGACCATCACCACCAAGAAGGACGAGGAGCCACTCACGGTGCTCATCAAGTTCAACTGAGCCGGCGTCAGCGCCACGCGTTGCCTGTGGACGTTTCTGTCATACCCGTGTTCTCGGAGGAAATCATGAGGACATGATGGCACAGAGAGGTTGTTAAAAAACTAAACAATTATAAGCCAATAACCAATGTGATACTTTGCCTTTACTGTTCACATAAATAAATATAATACATATGAATGCAAACATTGAAAGACGTTAATTACATGCTTGAGTATATATATATACGTAGTTTTTCTTCATTTATGTCCAATTCTATCTTTTGACATCATAACCTAAAGCTAGTCCTTTCATAAGTATGTTTAATAATTAAGTTTACTAATGTTTACCATTTCTACATAGGCAAGGTGAAACTAGGCTGCAACACTTGCTTTCTCAAAACGTTTTACTATGTTGAGATGTATTTATTATATATTTATTATTACACTTTTCCCTGATCAAAGATTGTTTTGTGTGAAACAGGATACTGGGATGTTTCAATTGCGTGGTCTATTTTAAAGTTACATGTGATAATGATTATAAATGGCTACAAACAAAAAGCCAGTGGCCAGGACTTTATTAAAAAATATGAATGTACACATACTGAATATCAAGAATACAAAAAAGAGATTAGCAAATAAATGATTGGCGATAAAAGAGTCAAATAAAAGAATCTACAAATAAATATTGCCAATGTAATGCTATTTGTCTTTCAAATGTTGGAACCTGACCAGCAAATTAGGGACACTAGGGACAAATGTCAAGAAACCAGTGGATTTTACCTACCAAAAATTGAAATCAAGCAGACATTTTATTTATAGAGACAGTGTTGAAATTAAGAAAATAATAGCATTCTCTGTCTTACAAAGTTAAATTACCAGTTGATACGACAGGTATGGCAAATCGGCAATCTCTCCAATCATCTGATCTGCAATAGCCAATCAGAAACTTCCTTTGAAATTCTCCTTGCCTTTTCTCATTCCATTCCGACCGTGTGTCTGTCGGTGTGCCCGTTGTAGCGCTCTCTATCCAGAGAAGATTTGAAGTAGGTGTAATCGCCTAGGTGTCATTATTTGTCAGGTAACACATGTCTTTCCCAATGTTACATAATCTAAAACATTAGGAAAGACAAGTGTTAACTGAAAGTTTGAAAAGTTTAACTTAGTTATTCCGCGGCAGTTCAATGAGAATTGTCTCCCAAACGTGAGCTGTATCTTTGGGTTTCCATGGAGACCGCCATCGCAAGGATTTAACCTGGGTCTGGAGAGCTGACAACCAGCTATATTCTGTTAGTTTTCCATGGAAAATTCACAATTCACGTGACATAGTTATATCCTGCAATGCATGCGAATAAAAGTTTTCTATGGAGAACAGCCTGAAGCTGGATCTCCAGAGCTGATAATCAACAGCTCTCTCCACTGCGTCACCAAGACGTCAGCTATGATCCGGTCACAGGATATAGTTGACCATTTGGTTGCCATGACAACGCAGTGAGGCACACACAAACATTTATCTTTTAACAGTTGATTTCATGTGAGTTTTAACAGTTGATTTCATGTGATTTTAAGAGGGGGGGAGGGGGCTTCATTTACCCAGAGAAGGAGTTTGGAGGACGACCTTTAACCCCTAAACCTGAAACCTGGACACACACACAAACACACACTCCAATGCACAAAAGTACCTTCACAGTTGGGTAATGGTATTGAAAAGTTTGGGAACCCCTGACCTAAAACATTTCCATGGGCCTTAGTTGCTTTGGCATTAGCCCATTATTTGCACTGTCCACCTGTGCATTTGAACTGCAATAAAAAATGTGTCTTGTTATTTTGTGATGCAAGTGGTTGTATGTTAGCCTGGCATCGCCAGATGAATTGCAAACTGCAGTTTGGAACGTCTCCATTAAATTTAAAATAAAGGTCACCAACGGGCGCAGACCAAAATGCCTCTGGACGCAATTGAATAGGCCTACAACCAATCATAGCAACGAAACGGGTGACACAGCACTGTGTGATGAAAAAGTTAGTTTAATACTATCTCAATAGCGGAATCAACAGACCACTCTACATCAGCGGCAGCCATCTTTGTTGTTGTTGAAAATGCCTCTAGGACGCTCCTCTGCACCATCATCGTATTTATCCCGCCTCATAGTAGATAAACGGTTGTGATTGGTCGATCTATCTCGTACTGGACAGAAAACTTTTTGTATGGGAGGGGAGCCAGACCTTATTGGCAGAGCAAATGAAACATGAGCTTGCGAGATTCGTCTGGTTCCCAGGCTAGTTGTAAGTAAGCATCCTTGGATATAGCAGAGCTGTAGCATACGCTTTAGTGGTGGCTTAAGAGGGAGGGTGGTGCGGTTATTCAGCAGAGGTTATTGCGCGGAGGTTAATACTGGTTGAGTGAGAATCTGTGTGTTCCTCCACGTGAGACCGAATCAAGCCGGCGCTGACCCTGAGTAGGTCTATAACATGTTCATCACATTGGCGTCTACAAACGTTATGGTCCAGTTACCTGTAATTATGACAACAAAATGTGGTAGGAAGGTTTCACAACATCAGAGGTTTGAATACGGACATTATTATTATTATTATTATTATTATTACAAAAGGGTGGGAGACTATTTCTGCTACAGCTCTACTTTGGCCATGGTGGGTTGGTCCTCCAGCACCTTCTTCCTATCACATGTGCAAGCAGCGGTGGGGTCCTCAGGCATGGGTACCAGCTCCATGTCCGGGTGGAGCGTGGGTCTACTGGTCTGGCGCTTGGAGTACATCTCCAGTACTCTGTAATAATAACAGTACAGCCTGTTGGGCTGCAGCAGTTGACGGACCCTAGCCTGGCCCACCCTCGCTATCTCCTCAACTTCTGCGTCGTTGTTTTTGGCCCATTCGATTTTCTCCACCAGGTCCGACAGGTCTCTCTGCACAGGAACATAGTGTACGCCCGGCCGCAGGTGGATGTAGAAGTGTTCATAGTACGGAGATCTCTGTTTGAGCACCAGACTGTTGCCTAGCATCAGGTAAGGAAACCTGTACGCGGCCACTGTTCCGTCAACGTTCACCTGGTACTTGTACTGGAAGGAGACGTAAGTTAGTGATGGGAAAATCCTGTCTTCGATATTATCTACGTGTTGCCATCTCCACAGGGGAAAACCTTGTCAAATTTTACAATAGTAAAAAAGCAATATTCCCTCACCTTAAAGAAGTCAAAGAATCCAACAAGCGGTGCTTTTCCAATTTCTTCCTCCCTCTCCCTGAAGAAGAACCACCCAGTGATCCCAGCGTCCAGCAGCTTTGGGTGCTCCTTGGACAGAGATGCCAGGTGGAGCCGCTCCTCACGGCTGTCCCGACCGCGGAAGAACGCCCGCTCTGTTTTGTTCACCCAAGGAGGACCTGTAGGACGGCACGGCACCGTGGTAGGGAGCAGCAGAGAAACCGTTACCAGCGGTGAGTGGAGGGGGCCACATAGAGACCAAAGAACAAAACTATCAACTGGTGCTTGTGAAGGGTCAAATACAAATCAGAAAGACAGGATGACAACAATTTATATATAGGCTATATTATTATTTTGGATTTTTCTCAATGAGATGAATAGGTACTATTTTATGTTTCTTAAAATCCACTTTCTTCATCATCTATGTCTCTAAAGGAAGGCTATTATATTGTTACATACTACAGTCGCTGACTGTAATAATATCTCTTAACCATGCTCTAGAGATGACCAATCTAAGCAGCCATAGAGAAATGTAATTTGATGAATAATAGACGGTAATACTCGTCCAGTACAGTCAGCCTTAAGCAAATCAAGCTTACAGCCCAATCGCATCCCGTCTTCTGACAGTAATGCTGGGGGTTAGAGTAAGCCTTGCATGCTTAGAAAAGTACAAACAGAAAAATAAACTCAAGGCCATCAAACTAAGCTCAATACACACCATGAAGCTCAAATATGTGATCGCGTGGGAGACTGAGTTACAGACAAACATTTTCCAGTCGTTAAAATCCAGGAAGGAACTCATGAAAGTGAGTACATTTAAATACAGAAACCCAACCCAACAAACCCCAAAAGAAAAGTCAACAGTGACACATGACATGTGGCTCACCTGTGTTGCCTTGAACTGACAGCAGGTCATTGGTCACGCCTCTCATGGCCTCCAGTGTGGAGTGGGTCACATCATACGTGGGGAGGACTATATCCCGGGTGTCTTCTGAGCCACACCAGGAGAGGATGGGAACCGGCCCAGGATCGGCATCTACTGCTCTCTTTTCCATCGGCCAGTCTCCAACATTGATGTAGAACTCCACGTCAGGTAAACGCACCTTCAAAATAAAATAAAATCAGGAGATCCCGTGAAATGGGTGAACTCAACTGAACTCAACTGAACTGCTTTTATTATTTTGTTTCATTTGATAGTCTACCCCGAGGAGTTTCAGTCATCCGACTTTAGATTAATAATCTAAAGTCTGACTCAGTCAGACTAGCTCAAACCTGGGTGAACGGGGCGCTTCATATTTTCATGTTACAAATTCGGCCAGCACTAGTAAACTTTTCCCATAGCAGGTGGGAAGACAAAGCATTGTGGCCGGACCACATCATTCTAAGAAAAAGTGTTAATAAAGGTTTCAAATCAACACCGTGTAGACTAGACACTGTAGGAATACACTTATCAAAATCCCCTTCTGAAAGCTTCATAAACTCACCCCAATGAGTTTGTCTTCAGTAGAATATCTCCGCAACGTAACAGGGAACAAGGCGTAACTCCGCCCACATGCCACTTTTTGGTTTCTGACCAAGGCTCTGTGCCGCGTCCTTCAAGAAGTTCTGCTATAGGATAGTAGGAATGTTGGACCCGAGATGAACCTCTGGCATGAATAAAGAGCACAACGGCAGAGGGGTTTCTACCTTCCTGGCGAGCGAGAGCAGAATCTCGTCGGAGAACATCTTGAAGTCGGTGTACTTCCCCAGGGAGCGGCGGTACACCTGGTTCCCCAGGACGGCGTAGTGAATGAGCCCTCCTCTGTTGGAGAACCTGCGGGGAACCTCCTGCCGCAGGTAGCCCAGATCGATGGCGGGGAAGGATAATAGGTCCTTCACAATCTGAGGATCCGTGACGGGGCATTGCATGACGTCCTCCCAGGCGGAGGCGTCAGCCTCAGGGCAGTCGCAGTATTCATGATATACAGGACCTTAAAATACAGGAATTTTCAGGAATCACAAATCGAATTCATACACTGTAATACATTTGTCATGCTCCGATCCAGGGAACATGGTTGTTAGGTTACCGATGGGACCACTATCCAAAACCTCTGTGAGTGAACACTAATACAGTACTAATAAATACTATAATAACAATAAGTACAATACTAATACAATAACTTGACCACAACCTTTCCTGGTTACATATGAATAACTAAATCATTGTGTTAAACACAATGTTGTGTTTGTGTACACAAAACCAATGGGCCATCTGTGTTCTTACAATGTGCTGTAGGTATGATTTGAGAGTTGCAAAGGGAGAGAGCAGAAAAGAGCGAAGAGAGCGGAAGATTTTGAAATTAAACAACCAAAAATATGTCCCCTCCCTCTCTGCTTACTGCCACCCGATGTTTATCCACCGTGTTGCATTTCACACACCTGTGATTGACAGGCGAGATGGAGGCCCCAAACCTAAAATCTAAAATGTCTAAAATCGAAATTGTCTCATACAGAGGTAGACACTTGGTCACCTCGAAACAGATAATTTAATTCACTTACATCTGATGAATTGCTAGGCTATTTTTTACAAAATGACCTAAATCTCCTACAGCACCTTTATTAAGAAAGGCCCCAAACATCAGGCAGACCTCACCTTGCAGGAGATACGGTGACTTGGCAACAGGAGCGCCGCGGTGGAGGACTTGGACGCGGAGGCCCTTCAGTGCGGTGCCGTACAGTCGGTAACGCACCAGGAAGGAGCCATCTTCCCTATCCAGGGGTGGCGGGACGTGGATGCGGACATGATCTTTAGGGTTCAGCGGGCTGACCTTCACTGTGAAACTGTCTTTACCTAGAAGAACGATTAACAAATACAATTATATTGCCTTTCAGTAATCCTAGTACTGTTGCATAGGTCAACAACCATTTTAACTCGCTTTAACTATTAACATGCTCCAAAGGCAAGAAGATAATTATACACAGTATGTATGTAGAGCCCCTAGGCACATCTAGGCTATTAATGAATTTGTTCATGTACATTTACAGTATGAAGGTCAAACCAAAACATTGCATATTGGTTGTTGCTTAAAGACTTGTACAATATCATGTATCTAGTGCTGTCCTTCATCATTCCGCATTGTCTTTATCCTGTTGTTTGTATGTATAACAAACAACCTATAAAAACAAGCAAGTAAGAGAGAGTGGAAGGGGGTTTATTCACTCAGACAATGGATGTGCACACCCAACACTAACCAGTTTGATTGCCTTCTATTCTGCTTGTCATAAAGGCCTTTTATAATGTAATGTAAAGTAGTGCACTATTGTAAGTTCGTTAGCCGTGAGAATTAAATTACCTGTGCAGGCAATGCCATCAGAACAAATTGTGTGTTTACAGAAATGTGGACGATACTGATTTAATGGAGGTTGCAACATTCTTTGTCTGGCTTCAGATAACGGGAGAGGGACATGTCGCTTTTATATAGTTTTTGTTTACCTGGGGAGCTGGTGAAGTTTTCTCCTTTTGACGTTACTGCTTGAATAAAGAAGTATCGAACTGGCAAAACTGCATTGGGTTCGAGTCCTGGGCCCCATATGTGAGAACTTTCTGGACAGATTTCGGATGTTTCGCAAACAGGAATTATCCAAGTGTACACAATTAAAACGATGTACCAACCAAGTGAAGTACTATTTAAGAATGTGAAAAGACCGCCTGTAAGTTTGCGAAACATAGTTATTATAAAGTCAGTCACTAAAAAACGTATGCATCATCAAAAAACTTCGCCATGGCCTGTCGAAAGATTGTATAGAAAACTATAGAAAACACCCTTGCGGAAACGAAGAAGCCGAAATGGCGATCGGTGATAGGACAGTTCTCCATTTGGGGAGGACCCATAATATGGCCTCGACCGCACATGAGGAAGCCGGTGCGAAATAAGGAATCAGTAGAGATAATGAACCAGAGGACCAAAGGAGGACCGTTAAAGTTCGCCTTAAAGCAATGTTCGTTGCTTTATACTTAAAGCAACGCAAGCAAAGTTGCTTTATACTTAAAGCAACGTCTACTATACTAAATAGTGTTACTGTATTGTCTTTCATAGCCATTAAGCATTTTTTTTATTTATATATAATCATACCATTAAACTGGATGTGTGCAGAATACTATCATTTGGTGTAAAATTCTGCAGAAAATATTGCATATTTAGCAGATACGTTACAAGATGGTCGGAAATAAAAATTTGTTCAAACGAATTGAATACGATACGATGATAGGAATTCAATCTTTTTTTTGTTTAAAAATGCATATAAAAAAGTACACACAAACACACACTCATCAACATAGTAAAAAAATAATAATTATGATTGATTTTCTCTTTTTCAATGTCAAAAAACAATGTCCAAGAGGGAATAGAGAATTATTGTTTGTCAGTTAATTTACAAGGAAGTTATACGATTTTGGAGGGAGGGGTGTTATCAAGATTTTACTTGATTTGGTTGTATATTTAAATTTTGTTTTATTCTAAATTTGTATTGTTTTATGTTGGTTTTATATTTAAAATATACAACTTTTAAGTGTTATAATTGACCCGCTTTTATAAGTGTCCCTAACCTGTGCCTACATCTATTGTTAACAGATCCCTTAACCTAACCGGCTTATCATCTTCTGTTTTTCAGTTGCACAAGCTTGTTTAAATTAAGTTTCCACCCTAGCTCCAGGGTGTTTTTGCAATTGGTTTTCATGTTTATTCAAAGGCTCATCTATGTACACCATTTTCTCAATCATTTCATAGTCCATGACAGTTGGTAGGGGTCACAGAAAAATGCAAAACATTAACAGTCAAAGACTCCCCCAGCGAGAGTCACTCATTCACCACTACATCACAATCCTCAGGTGTGTGCAAATAAGTCCTTCCTTTTAGATGACATAGGCCTAATTCCCATCCGTGTCCTTCACCTGTCAACACCGTTGACCATGATTAAGAGCAGCATTGAGTCACATCATAGACTACTCTAGTATGCAAAGATGTTGTCTGTTTTGTAGCCTAGTTTCTCCAGATTGGGCAGACAGGCGTACTGTATCATAGGGGGCGGGCCACACAGGACGATGAGAACACTGCTGGACGCAGGCGGGAAGTGGTCTTTGATCATGTCGCTTGTCACAAAGCCTGAACTGTAGCTCCAGTCTGGAGGACAAGACATTAAGAAAATAACACTTGTTACAGTGATGGCAACCTAAACATTTAAACAACATTTAAAGAGGAATCAAAGGGCCCTGCCTCCACCCACACTAGACAGATATTTTACACACACATAAAATGTAGGCCAAACACAGAAATGATTTTGGTTGACGTTTCTTCGCTTTCCTCGCAAATATACACTTTTCCATCCATATTCAGCAAATACTACTTTTGGTGCCATGCAGCAGGATAAAATGTTTTGCTAAAGTAAATAGAAAACAATTGTTTTTTCTGAATGTGTATTCTGAATGTGTGTCAACTAGTACAAAAGCAAGTAGCAAGTGCTTCAATCTACAGAAAGTAATGTCTTCTTTCAGGGCAAACAAACTGAAGAATAACAATTAACTTCTAATGTTTTTCAATATGTGGAGTTCATTGGGCCTATAATGACTGGACATAATGTGTTTGAAGTTTAAACTGCTTCTCATGATGCAATACTTGATGAGTATTTGCTTTAAGGATTATAAATAAAAATGTAAGCCAAAGCTGCTGTTACACCCTATTTTAGAGCCAAAAATGGCTTCTAAGCCAAGGGTGATGTTTATCTCTTCGTTGTTTTCTTTACCACCCTCGTCTCAATATCCACAAGTTTCATGATAATTAACTGCAACTCCATTTCATATTCTGCATATTTTTTTTGCTATTAGGTCATAATCTTTTCAAAGAGAATTTGAATATGGAGGTATCATGATAAATAGTTACATTCTGCATTAACAACACCAAGTTAAATATTTAGTTTCCTTATGTATAAATTTGCAATCAATTGTGGATGTGTTTTCAGCAGTTTTAGATTTTTATTTTATGTGCTGCATATGAGGTTTGGTCACAGAGGATTTAACAGACACCAACTTACCTTTTGGTGGTTTATCCAAAGTGAACCATAGTTCCAGTTTATGTGGGTGGTTAGTCTTCACCTCCGCCAACTCTTCTCTTTGTAGAATGTCTTTCTCAGTCTAAAGAGGAAAACATTTAAATGTTGATGTTACGGTGCCATTATTGCAGAGTCTATATCATAGAGTCATATACAGTTTTACAATAAACAAGCCCAGGTCACGTTGACAATTCAATTGCAAATGCATTATTTTGGGGAAATGCCGCCCCCTGTAGTTCCTACTGTTTTAGACAAGCTCTGACGTTAGCTTTGCTATTTTGCTTATTAGGGAGGCTAGTGTTTGGCAGGCGAAACAGCGAAGGTCGATCATAAGTATATAACTGTTGTTTGGTACATCATTTTCCTCATTACTGCATCTACTATTTTTGTTTTAATGAAATTCATTTGTAGATTCAGACCTGGTTAGCAAATATGAGAGAACATTTCGTGTTGTCCATATGGTCTGCTGTGATGCTGCGAATCAGCTGCAACATTGGAGTGATACCTGTAAGACGAATATAATCACATCCATTGGTTAATTTGTGGTTAATTTGTAACCTCGTGGCGTTACCGTGACATACCGTGTTATCCAGCAAGATATTGTTCAATGCGTCACTCAAACATAATAATTTCAAGGTTTTCAATAAATCAATTGTATCAATTGTAATTCCTTGAATGCAGTCTGCAGTGGCCAGTTTAGGGAATACAACAAAGTAGATTATTACTAGTAGAATAGCCTACATGACAAATATTAACAAGAGAAAAGTAAATGTACCTGTTCCACCAGCTATCATGGCAATATGTTTGAACGTCTTAACCTTTGGCTCAGACTTCTTGTCAGGGCGGATGGTAAATTTACCTACAAATATACAGGATTTAATTACAAAGCAATTACAATAAACAAAGCATGCAATACAAATCCTAGAATACACTATCATCTGCTGGCCACAATATGCTACTGCTTGGTATGGTCTCCGTTGCACGCATAACATACCATTCCCATTGTACACTAGCAAGCCACTAGGACCTCGGAAATCAATGGCATCACCGACAGCCATGTTGTCCAGGTACTGAGACATCTTCCCGCCCTCAGGGAAGGATGGGTGGGAGTTCTTGTAGTAAACCTGCAAGAAGTTCCCCACATATAATATCGAACCAATTTGCCAATGTCAGCCTTTTCTCCTTGTAAGACACTATCCTGATCATTCAACCTTTAAAGTTGTTAATTTGTATTGCAATTTGATGCAATACAAATTGCTTTCTTATAGATGCTGTGCTAATGTTAATATAACATTCTCCGTAAACTAAACAGTGTTTATTTTTCATTGTCCACTCTGTTGGCAATATGATAATAGATATAATGTGATGACATACCTTGACTACGAGGTCAACATATCCCTGGTGCTCGTCACTGGTGACCGGGGTGTACGCCCTCACCACCAGACTGCCATTGACTTTGGCTGAGAGGTACACGTGCTGACCTGGGGCAGCGAGGAGGCGAGAAGGAAGAGACCGCTGTCACCGCCTTGTATATCAATGTTAGAATGGACTAGTAGACACTTGGATTGACCATAGAAAATTTCCACAATTGTGTCATTTGATAAATCACTTGACACATAGCATCTATAATGAATAATTCATCATATTGAAAAGGCTGAGAAAGATAGAAAAGGCTTATGTACCAGTTACTGAGCTGTCTAACTTTGGTTTTACTCAGTAAGTGAAGATGCAAGAAAGATATAGCCAGTAGGCATACCTATTGGCAGTCCCAGGATATGGGTAGGAGACGGCAGACCAAAGCGAAACTTCTTGGTATCATGACTAATTTCCTGAATCATGACAAAGTAAGTAAGGATGAATGTTGAAATTCAACAAAAAAACGATAAGTCATTTCAGATAGAGAGAGTTCCCTGGCCCAGTTTGTGGCTTAGAGGACAATGAAGTCCCAAACTAAAAGCATTTATTCGTATGACCTGTGGCATAGTCAATAGTGATTATTCAAAGCTGGTTATTCAAAGTTTCACTTTCCCTTTCAGATAAATGTGACCACAGGTGCCCGCTAGGTGTATATAATGAAGCTCAAAATAGCTAGGGTTACCCTAACCCTCTTCTGCATACATTTGTTCAGCAGCCCATGATACAGCCACCCCTTTATATGTTTGCATGTGTTTCCAATCTACCTCTTTATCAATAAGACGGAGTGGATATTTGATGGTGGCATCCTGCAAAGTCACCAGCAACTTCCTTTTTTTCTGGTCTCCTGAGCTTCGGCAGAGGAAGTACAGCGCTGACGCTGCCACCAAGCTGAGGGCTGCTATCACAGGGAGGGTCTGTCAAATACAATCAAAACACCTGTTTAAAAGCAACACCGTCTTTTATTTTTATAGTATTTTAGTATATGGAAAGCATGGGACATTTTTTTTGATTGAAAACATAACTTTTGATTGCAAGTGTGTAGAATTTGTTTAATTATTCCAGATAAATTCCAGATCAAGTTTGATACACATCAATTTAAAATAAAATAACATTAAAATAACAATGAATTTACACCTTCTACAGTAGGTCAATGCCATGCCACTTACTGGACCAAACTAGCACTTGAATTAATTAGTTAATAATTACTTCTACAGGCTAAATAATGGACAACATATCCTCAAATGTAACAACATTGGAATGAATACTTACCAGACTCTGATCCATAGCCGTTTAGATTATATAAAAGTGCCCCTGTCTTGTACACTTACACGACTTATCAGAGTACAGAGTTTGAACAGTTTTCCCCCGTTTGCACTTTGAAATCAGCTCTCTCACTCACGTACACATGGGCCTTATGGGGCAGGGCTTGAAACAAAGGTCAGTAACGGAAGGTTGAAGGCACCAATAGGAAGAGAGATCTGATATTCCACACACAAGGGAGAGTGTAGGGAATGCTGTCACACCACTGAGAGAGAGAGAAGGAGGAGGAGGCAGGAGGACAGTGGGTGGGACCCACAGTCCTACATCTGCTCTAAACTACAGAATAGTAGTATATTATGTCATATCTCTGTCCCTCCCTCTAGACTTGTGAGACCATCCTGATCTTTTTTTTTTGTAAAACATCACGTGTTATGTTCTATCTGTGTCATGTGTTCATGGCTTTGTAACTTACAACTAAGGAATTTGATCCTGACTGAGTGGGTTTGGTTCTGATAAAATGCAATTCTGATTGATACAACTTAGTATACATGTGTACACATTCACAAAGGGATATTTCCTTGCTAAGAAAAGAGAAATATAGTCTGACATTTTTTATTTACTAGATTCCAATAAGTGGCCAAACTAAATCATCTGTTTGGTGAAGAAAATCTGATTAGCAGTTAATTAGAACCTTTTTTGGGCCTTGGTCACCAAGTACACAGTACATAGTATGGCAAGCATGATAATATCAAGTAAATAATAAAATGATTATTAATGAAAACAGAAAATAGAAGCATAAATAAATGCAGCACATTTATTTCTCCAAATAATATATGTTTCACTCGCCTCATTAAACAGGACAACATATAACCTGGTGACATTGTCCACAATAATTAAAAGCATGAAGCCCTAGTTTTCTCCTTCCTCTGCTCTAACCAGACCAGAGCAGTAGAACGCAGGGCATGGATGCTCTCTTGATTCTTTGTACCCTTATTCACTATTTATAGGTGTTACTGTGTGGTTAAATTCTATGTGATAATATTAATAGTGTGGAACTGTAGATTGAATAAATTATTTTCATAAAAGTGCTTCTGCGTCATCCTTACATCTCCCTGTTAACTTTAACAAATTTACTTTTACGTAGTTGTCAATATTTTGAGGACCAGATCACATATTCCAATTACAGACAAATGATCAGGACCTGCGACTAATTGTTGTAATAGTCCAGCCCTGAGGATTCAGTTTCATTGTCCTCATCATCCGAACCTTTACCCTCATAGTTGTTCTCCAGCTCCATACTCCCCCTGGTGTTCACATCCTGTTGGTGACACAAACTCCTGAGCTCGGAATGCTGCTCTACCTGCAGTACTGTTCCCAGGTCTACTGTAAAATACCCCCAAACACACACACACACACACACACACACACACACACACACACACACACACACACACACACACACACACACACAC
>JAOPJO010000154.1:14750073-14773819 GCA_027123675.1 Molva macrophthalma
GGAGTTGTTGTTTGTGTATAGGAGTGACATGCTATGTATTCAGGAAACGAATTGGGATGAGGAAAAAGTGAAGGAGGAGAGACAGGAATGGAAGGGGGAAATTTTTTATAATAATGGGGGCCCCCTTGCACCTGCCTGCTCTCAGCGTGAGGCGGATCCAGGGAAGCAGGAGCCTGACGTCGGTGAACACGCCGGGGGAGCCCCTGTGCGAGGGCGGCCGGCTCCGGTTGCTTCCCCAGCTCCGTCCGCAGCCCTTCCCCCAGGAAGTCACGCCCACGGCTGCCCAGCGGCCGCCGCCCTGCACACGGCACACCAAGGGGCCACCTGAGTCCCCCTGGGGGCCGGAGAGAGAATCATGAAGAAAGAGAGGAGGAGGATGCGAATGCAGGAGGAGGAGGAGGGAGCCCATGAGGGAGGACTGCAGGCGTAGGAATAATCTTTTGTATTGGATAAGTATTTATTAGGGGGTAACTAAACAATAAAACGTCCCTGAGGATAGCACTTGAGTGATTAACACTCCAAAGTGGACCTCAATGTTAACAACCACCTTAAAAGAAACATCTGAACTTGCAAATATCCTGCATGAATGACCATGTATTTGTCAATCTACCAGTCAATCTATCAGTAATAAATAAGGAATAATGTCCCTTAATAATACAAATAACAATACATTTGTTTATCTATCACAAGGTGTGGTTTTGTTGGACTACCTGACATGCATCCTTCCCTCCTCTTTCAGGCCCAGCACATAGTGCTGTGAAGGCAGGCCGAGGCTGGCCAGCTGCCTGGTACTGCATGTTGGTTCTGACCGTGTCCAGGACATGCTTACACCTGGCCTGATCCACCAGGTCTAACTGGACCTCTCTCAGAACCGCAGCCAAGCCCCCCTCTTTCACAGTGCAAGGAATGAGAAATTAGAAAGGTACAGGGGAATAGAATAGAGTGGGGAAATCAAATGAAGTGATCAGGTAATATTGGTCTTAAGAGATGCTTTTGAAGGCCTCTTACTTTCTCTCACCCTGCCCCAGCCGGCTATCATGCAGCTGGCTGGAGATGTGAAGCTCTCCTCGGGTAAAGGCAGACAGATTGGCTGGACATGGGCTCCTAAAAAAGAATGACTTCCAATAAACAACACAATGGATTCATTTAAAAGGACAAGGATACCCAAGTAATAGCATGAATTTCATCCACAGTAAGGATTTATTATAATATTATTATAGATCAATTATGTATTATTGTATTATATTTTACACATCATTTTATTGATGAACCTGCAAAAGCTAGACTGAATACCAATATAAAGTAATATGTATGACACAGAGGAAGAGCAACGTGCCCAACTGAATGTTGCCCTCAAGCTCCACCAGGGCTATGTCGTAGCTCATGGGGGAAGCATGGTGGAACTTCTCGTGGACGGAGACATTCTTGATGAGGAAGGCCTGTTCCTCTTTGTCGCATGATCGTTGGTCGTAATCTCCCACAACGGCGGTGATGCTAGCAAGGGTGTTTCTTTATCAGAGTGCATAGAGGGAGAGTCAAGATGTTGGCCATCTTTTAACAAGATGCCACAGAACATGGACATAATAAGATTTCACCAACAAAAACTATCCTGCTTCCAATAATTTCACTGCCCTGCTTCTGCATTTGAGGCAAAAACAACCTGAGTCTCAGTTCTTGACTTATGAGTTCATGAATATATTGACATTGAACACTGATCATGTTGAATTGAGATTAGGAGAGAATGTGTTTCCAGGTGTGGATCATATCAAGTGTACCTGGAGGTGGAGGTGAAGCAGTGGGCCGCGGTCATCAGCCAGTGGTCCGTAAGGACAGCCGCGCCACAGAAATGAGATCCTTTGATCTTCAGGGAGACCTAAGGGGTTACCAGCACACAACACCTTAATGACAAGGGACTATCATTGGAACGACGTGATTGGTTGATATTCTACGGAAATGTTGTTCGGCCTCCACTCTTGTGTTTGTTCTTTTTTAAAATAATTTATATATTTTATATTTTGTAAAAAAAATATACATGTAATATCACAGATCAGCATCAGTGTGGCCCAACAATGACATGGTTAGAACATGTCCCTACGTTATAAAATGCACATACTGCATACAGAACAGCATGTATTGTTTTAGTGCATTTAACACCATCAAACATGTTCAATATGCTACACAATGAAACAAAGGACCAGATGTAGTGGATAATAAACACAGCTCGGGGAAAAAGGAGAAGCGCGGAAGGCAACCCTGTTGACTCACCAGCCAGGGATGTGATCCATAGCGGGCCTCTGTCCCACCGACAACCCTCAGGGCATGGTCCATGGGGCCCTGGCCCTCAGGAGCTCCACATTTAAGACCTGGGTAGGAGCCTGCTAGTTAACGTAGCTCTGGGTACATGCTCTTGTCTTACACATAGCCCTTCATCGATCGAGCTCACCATGTATTATGTAGACGCTGATAGCACAACATCCGTCCCAGTCATTTTTATTTTTTTGCAATTTAGCAATCACTACTGGCACGTGGATGCATGTGGACACCTACACACAGTCTCTCTCTCGCACACACACACACACATATATACGAGTTGTATCCATTGATCAGTGTCCATAGTATAAC
This sequence comes from Molva macrophthalma, assembly GCA_027123675.1. Classification (NCBI taxonomy): domain Eukaryota; kingdom Metazoa; phylum Chordata; class Actinopteri; order Gadiformes; family Lotidae; genus Molva; species Molva macrophthalma. Next base: position 14,752,696 of record JAOPJO010000154.1, read on the forward strand.
ATACCTGTATTTGCAGTGTATTCGCCCATGTCCAGGCAGAAACAGAGGGATATCAGAGCGCTGGCGACCTTCATAGCAAACATGTGCATTGTTGCTACTAGGCCATAGCAGAAGGATATGTGAGAGAAGACGGAGGGAGGATGAGGATGCCTCTTTAACAAGCCAGTAAAACTGAGGGAGTGTGTGGAATGTTGGCAGACTTCTTATCAGCGTCAAAACAACATATCATCCCAATGTTTTAGCAGTCACGTTTACTGATGGACCATGGTCCATGAAAAACACACTTATTCATCCTCAATGTGTTGGCTGATTTATTTAAAGTCCGGATGTAAAGATAACAATGGCAATTACAAAGACCCATGTTGACCCAAACAGTAAAACATTGAGGGAGTGAAACAGGAAGTGGACTATAAAACAAAAGGATGTAAACTCTACAGGAACACCGCCAGTACGTGTGTTCCACACAGTTATTTCACGAAATCTTTGACTCTTGATAAGGATCTTAGGGCACAGCAACCTACTTTCAGTTGTGTTTTATGAACAGTGGGAGCACTAGGGTGAGTGAGAACTGCACATTAAGCCTTGAGGGATATTCTAAAATAGTTTGATATGAAACAAAGTAAATGAGTGGCCCTGGAGTTCAATACAGATTAACTGGTGTAACCTTGTGTTCTGTGCGGTACTTTGCGCTGAAAAGTAACTACACTACAATTCTCTATCATCAGTGGAGGTTTGAGTATGGACATCAGAGATAAATCAGTCCAAAGTTAGTGTACAGACTTCACACTTGAAGTTAAGGGGTTTTATTTTTTTCCAGAAAAATTGCTTTACAGATAGCCTGTAGTTGGTCAAATAGAAAACATACACACACACACACCAATCTGCATGCATTAATACAAATGTTTATGCCATATATGTCAGAGTATTAGCCCAGTCTTCAGTCTTGCTTTTTAAAAAGTATTCCCATTTCCATAATTCACACAGCAGATAAGAAAGAAGGACACCCAACACCACACCCAGAAAAACTAAACCTGATATCCCCCGATGGAAACATCTGGAGGCATCATTAACAGAAGCAATCCAGCAATTAAGCTTAGGGGGATTGTGGGAGATTATGTGTTGTCTGACATCACCATAGCAGCGGTGAAACCGCCCAGCTAAAGCCTTGTAAGCCTGTGGGTTCCTGTTGATGCTAGGCAGCATAGCCGGGCCCATCAGGCAGTTGCCAGGTATGTGCCGATATAGGGAGGATTTAGCTACAGAACCCTAATCTTGTAGACATTGGCAACAGGCATTAGCCAAAATGAAGGCGCAAAGTAAGAGGGGTAGGATAAGCCAGGTACCATGACTAGACTGTCAAATCTAGTCATTTTATAAGCCGCTCACATGTTGAGTTATTGTAGTTTAGATACTTTCCTTTTTGCATTGGTTATTTAGAAATGTAGATATCGTTACCTGCTGGCAGCAAGCCAGCTATACCAGTAATTGTTTTACTAGATCTACAGGCAAGAAGACAAAGAAAGGCTTCAAAAGGAATTAAATATAGTTAACTTTATTCTTTTTAAATTTACAAACAAGGCACCCATTGATTCATTTATTTTTAAGAGGTTACCATGGACAATGCAAGAACTCGTTTTAGTCCCAATGAAAAAACACACACGCGCACACACACACACGCGCACACACACACACACACACACACACACAATGGCTGTCATTTGTGAGCTGCACCTCTAGTAACATGAGTGTGTATGGTAATACAACATTATGGAGGGGTGGACCCCAAGAACAGAACGCAAAAAACAAAACAAAAAAAATACGGTAACGGGGGTACTTGTCCAAACCTTCTGGCACACTTCTAGCTTAACCAGTTGAGCACAGGTGATCTTTGAGACTACACAAGAAACCCTAAAAGAGTAGAACAAAATAAATGGATAGAATTTGGGTGGGTTAGCAAACCAGTACAATGTTTAACATGCAGGAGCCAAATCAAACATCATGATTCTTTAGATTTCCTAAATGCATAATCATGGCAATGATGCAGCTGTAGCGAACAAGAAGGGATTCGGGAAAACACAAGACATGGACATGATCCAGTAACGTCTACACCCTGACATAACAGAATGTGCAAAGGCACAATAAATCCTTCTCAGTTATCAACTATTAATGTTGAAGGAACCCTGAATTACATTTTTCCAATAATCCTCAAACAGGAGAATCCACACCGTACCAGAGCACATACAAAACTGACAAAATGACCCCAAATCTGCCCAATGATCTCACTCGCAAGACATTGTGTGGATATAGAGATTTAAAAAAAAAACTGCGGAGATGTTAAATATTCTTAAAACAAATAACAATTTACAGGCAACAGTGTTCCGTGCAGTGAGTATTGGGAAGCTTGCCACTGTGCAAAAAAAATATAAAAAACATGTGTAATTTTGTTACATTCACAGGAAAACATTACAAGTACACAAACTGTTGACTTACAGGCAACTCGACAGTCAAATTCATATCCTTGCAGTCATGTTAACATCCTTTGTGGTAGAAAACATGATTGCCGTTCTTTCACAATTGAACCTTCAGGCACAGGTCGTGCCAAGTTTTTGCAGGAGTGCAATTTTATCCTATAAAATCGCATGGCCATCACTCATCCTGTAGAAATGCCGAAACCAGTGTGAGTCCTTAATCCACTCCAACATGAAAAACCTCAATGTTTAAGGTTTTATAGCACAAGAGCACTTTAATGCCAGGTCAACCCATGTTAAACCACTCACTACAGTGACGAGTATCGAGAAAAGATGGGGAATTAAACAAAAAGCACACTACTACAGGGGTTATGAAGCACGTGGTGTGTACATAAGGCTTCACAGGTCAGCCTCTGTTTTCAAGACTAGCCATTTCATTTGATTCCGCCATGATGCAAACCCTGAAACGGAGACATTTCCAGGTCTGAAACCACCCTGGAAAGGTTTGGACTTGGTACAGATTAGTAGACTTTATTGCTAAAGGTAAAATAATCTTACAAGTATCTAGACAGGGAATTGTAGATTTACAGTAAGAGTACAAGGAGAAAACTGGAAAAGGAAGGAAATAGGACCTTTAAGAAAATTGGTTCAATTAGAGAATTTAAAATGGATATCATATAGGATATCAGCCAACCTCGGGCGTTTATAAATGTATGGTGTCAAACTGATGAAAAGACATACAAGTCATGATAATTATACCTACAGTGCCTCAAAGGTCCAACATCTTCCCATCAATCTCATAAGCTTTTCATTTTTTTTTTTACCTTAGAGAGGCAACTTGGAGAAATACTTGAGATGACCAGAGATGGATTTCAAAAAGATCAGAAAAAATAACTAAAGCAATGCTCTTAAAGATCTTCAAATGTATAATATATATTTTTCCATAGGCACAAGTTTCAAAGGAAACACCTTGTGCTTGGTCAACATTTGTAAGCCAGCCATTGCATACTGGACACAAGGGATTGCCCTGGTACAGCTAGAAATGTGTTAATGATTCACCAAAGGGGTTACAGTTGGTAAACGAGAGAGAGGGAGATCATTCAAAGCCAAACCCATGCAACTTTCCTAACAAATCCAAAAAAGTACATCTGTTCTCAACTCATTATGCATTATTGTAGACCTGGTTTTTCATTATGAAAAAGTCCAAGTGCTGCGCTTCCATCACATGAGGCTGGAACTGTGCCGAGGGCCGGTGGATCAGGGAAACACAATCCATATGAAGTGGGAAAAATATAGACTTCTGGAGAACATGATAGATACATTTAACGATATGCAACATTGAGCTTTCCTTGGACTTTTGAGACTAGTCCCACAGTCTGTGCATGGTCATGGTGTTTAGCTGGTTTTGATGTAAACGGGTAAACGTAAAAGTAGGCGGATTGGAGTGAAGGGCCCCATGCCTAGACAGCTTTCTTTCAATGCCTCCAAAGTGCCAACATTTCTTCCATCTACTTCTGGTGTCCTCTTCAGTATCTCATGGTGGAGGAAGCCCGGAAGTAGGAGAGGAACTTGAAGCAGAGGCTGACCACAAAGTACCAGATGTTTCTGGCCATCTGGGAGCGTGCGATGAAGACGCGCCAAAAGAGCACCACCAGGATGGTGTTGAAGGCATAGCGGATGTTCCTCAGCCTGGAAATACAGACGTGCTGCTTTAAACAGATTATACAACTACTTGATGACGTAAGATTACAGTATAGCATGGTACATACACTCCCATCAAATAACGTTTTCATCCCCAAAGTCAAAATGAATTACCGAAAAGACAAGATTATGGCAAAAGGATTGCGTTATTGGCTCAAACCACTAGCGCCCTAACCACGTAGGTAATACACCAATGGATGCCGTCAGCAGGAGCGTATGTATTTTCAGCAAGGCGGAAGCAGTATGTGGGGCGGGTTGCAGCACCGACTTTTCTGTGAGTTACCGAGTCCTGCCCATCATTGAACCCGGTAGTAGCACAAGGTTTGCTAGCCTGAGAAATACAACATGCAGACTAGTTCTGAACTTGCAGAGGTAGATCGACCGTGGCTGCATTTATGTAAAAAAGTTGTGGGTCATACTACGCAACACAGACCTTCTGACAACAGTACTTCATCCCATGATAGTTCAGATTGTGCCAGGTCAGAATTAGAACATCAAAACACATGGAGGCGTAGCGCAGAATTTCTACAATGACATGATTGTATAAGCAAGACTCAGCAGTCGCCGTTTGACGTATTTCTGCATCACTTATTGTCCATGGGACATTTCATTTGAAAGTATTCGGAATTTAAGTCTCTAGCTCTTCGGTTTCCGTAGCAAAGTTATCTACTGTTCTGCTATAGATGACCATAACCCTACTTAATGCATGCATTATATTGACTGACGAAGGACACACTTTTGCAACTACAGAAAATATTTGTATACAATATTCCCCTTTCTAAAATGATTCCCAGGGACAACTCTTGAGTGGAACCACCCCACGAAGTGCACATGGAGGTTGTTGTAATGGGAACACAGTAAATGTGAATATCGCAATGGTAAAGCAATTCATGATCCATTTTAGCACACTATCCTTAGGTACTGCTCATTATTTGTACTTTTACACAAAGTGTGTGCATCAAGGTGCCATCTGGCAGCTTGCTGCAGTGCGGTCCCATTATGTTGCAGGCCATCCATTAGGAAGGATATTCTGATGGATAGTGGCAAAGCAGGAAATATCTGGGCGTTGCACGTGTGTGGATCAGTCAGTGATAAATGGAAGGACAGACAGTTAAACTCCAAAGTTTGAATGTAGCTCCAGTGATTATGTAGAGCCTAGTCATTAGTGGCTTATACCAGCATCGTTGTGGCCATGCTGGTCATATGGGCCAGGTGTAGACTCACTTGTTGAGGTGTTTGCGGGCAGCAGGGAGGCCCGACAGGTCCTCGTTGAGGACGTACTTCTTGGTGCCCATGCAGTAGCTCTCCATGTACTCTGCCCAGTTCAGCTGGCGCACGTCAAAGTTAAACACCTAGCAGAAGGAGTAGAGTTTGTCCTATCTAGTTGGAACAAGAACTCAAGTCTCACGTCAACACTGGCCTCTGCTGCGGTTGGTAAAGAAAACAAAGATCCATTGTACTACTTATCCTAGAAATTGTGAACACTTGCAATGTCAGCAGCAGACTCTTCATCTTAAAAACCAAATAAATGTTCTCCACTTAAGACATCTAGACAAGGAATGTGTATTTGAAACTCATTTACATATTCACAGAGCAGATGGATCTAGACCTGACTAAAATGGCCACTCATTTTTTGTGGCCTTCTAAGGCAAATAGGTTTTTGTATTTTTGGCTGCCAGCTCTAGGTACGTAGAAAATATTATAAATTGCAGCAGATTATATTACAAGACAGAGTGGAGCAGAAATGCAAGCTTTCACCCACTGTCCTGATCATTTAAATTCCAACAGATACAAGAACAGGCAAAAACAATACATCTATTCAGTACTGATCCGAGTTTCAACGCTGAATCACGCCATTGTAAATCAGACACTCCCATCTCAGTGTTCATGTCGGCAGTTTCTATACACACGCCCAAGGATACAAAATAGCCAGGTCATGCATTGAAGACTAAAGAGATTGGATCCATTAAAATGAATGAATTATGTATGACTTGATTAAAGTGTACACATGGTCTACCTTCTTATCTTCTGGGCTCATTCGGGCCATGAGCATACTCATGTTTTCAGTGTTCCATGCCCAGGAGTGGCTGGTGAAGTACTCCAACACCATCATAGCTTTGTGAAGACGAGTGATCGTCTTCATCATCCTGAAGGTCAGTAGGACAAGACATTAGATACAAAAAAAGTGAGCCAAGCTTAATGGAAAATAGAGAATTGCAGTAGTGAATCGAGTGATGCAGTGCAATAAGGCAAAAGGATGTCATCATAGAATAGGTGACGAGATGGGCCAGAGTTAGATGATGTAGGTGAAGAGTGTGAATATAGATTGGTTGGGTATGGGAGGCTGTGATGAACAGCAGTATGATCTTAGGTGATGCTGGGAGTAGAGGATAGGGTAAAAGTGTAACTGCAACAAGATAATCATGCCAGCAAAGGCAGTTGGTCCAAGGCAATTTTGTTTATTACATTGCATTTTTTTATTTAATTGCCATTATAGCCATTTTGCTCTGTATGCTTGCTTGATTGCTGCACAAAAAACAATTTCACAATTTTGATTGTATGCTTTTCTCAGCCTCGCTTTGGATAACATATATCCCAATTTCTGTCATCCAATGGTAAAAATCGAGTATCAAATAAGAAATCGCCTTGGAGACACTGCTTCACACCTTCTGTGTGTAAGATACTTGGGACCTTTGTTGACGTGCAGAAACGAGCAGCTCAACCCGTTTACATGGCTATATTGACCAACTGATAAATACCAATAGGGGCCTTGCAGGTCCTTGGTTTGAAATGGTGTCACAAATGCTTTGAATACAGGACTCAAAAGGACGTTCTTCAGTCCATCTACAGGTGAGGAGGAAATGGCCTCAGAGGAACGTATCCCACTTGTGTAGAGCAACTACATGTAGGCCACCATCACTGAAAAGAAGCTGCGCCGCTACGAGAGCCATTTAGGAAGACTGTATCCATCAGCACAGCCCTCGTGAACACAGGTTCATATATAAATCAAGGTTATTGGTTGGGATGATTTGAACACTAAGTGGAGTGACAATGATGCAGCAATAAACGTACATAATGCAGCGCTCAATAATATGCATATTAATGAGGACATCTGAGCATTATAAAGTTGAATAAATGAAAAAGGCAATAATTGTACTTAAATTTAAATCAAATTATGGGAAGTTGTAATAAAATCCAATCTGATAAGAATTTTATTGAATTAATTGCCCAAATAGCTCAATGTTATAATTATGGCGACATGCCAACAATCTACTCCGAAAAGAGAATAGACCACACACCCACACCCACAAATTAGATTTGCTGCAAAATGATGCATGTCTGAAATCCCATTAACTTTATTTTGCTTAAATGCCACTCACCTCAGCTGGCAATTTGTTGTATTCAGTAGGACATATACTTGACACTGGAGCCAATTATGGTACTGCAATCAATAGACTGCAATTGCTGTCACCTCCTGAACACAACATGGATTTAGTCAAACCCTAAAGGCCCATGGCTTCTCCACAACCGAATGAGTAAAGGATAACGGTAATTAATTCATGTTGCCTACATGGCTCATCCAAAAACAAAAACAGAAAAAGAAAAAACGTACAGAAGCCAATCTCCTGAATAAAAATAAATTTTACTATAAAACTTTCCAAATGCAAATCTGGTTAAAGTGCATTCCCCAGGTAAATGCAGGGCAGCGCAAGGCAAAACGAACCCATGCTTGCACAGAAACATTTGCCGTCACGACAAAGTTGTTAGCTTCCCTTTAACAAAGCCCAAGTCCAGGCGATTCCATGATGTCACAAGCACTGCAAACTCAACTCTTCTGTCCGTTACCCTTCCTCACCCCACAACCGTCACTAGGGATGCACGGATACCAGTACTCTGATATTGTGCTCATGTACTCGTAAAACTTCTCCGATACAACCAACCGATACCACTTTACGCAACGTTGAAGAGCCAGTGAAACGTTTTTTCTTTATTTAAATGTGGTAATTTCTCCTATATGATCGTCAACATGGTTATCTATGCCCTTTTATCACTGTTACTGAAATAAGTCCCCAATTTAGAGAAAAAAAAAGGGGCACCGGCAGCGTGGTTTGTGTGGAGCGCTGCCTGGGCAGCGGTTGACTGCGGCGTCTGAAAGAAAGTTGAGCTTTTCGGAAACGTATTGTATACTGCTACAGTGTGTATGGATGGTGAAGATCTGTCTGAGCAGCGATTTATTTCCGCGTCCGAGGGTTGGGTTTCCCAGACACATAGTATATCGCTACGTTGTGTGACGCATTTCATATACAACATCACTCATTAGAACGCTATTACGATGGTCCTAAAAAAGTATCACAAAGTTGCTGTGGGCCATAACACGCCCCTCTTTCCTAGAAAATCTGTTTGAATTCCCGCTGAAACAGTGGGTTCACTGACTCTTTAAACTAACATTAAGTACTCGGTATCGGCGAGTACCCAAAAGTAAGTACTTGTACTTGGTCTGAGAAAACGTGGACTCGGTGCATCCCTAACAGTCACACAACAAAAAAACACCCCTTAGTGAAAACAGGGTGGTGGAATGGGTGTGTGTGTAACAGGTGAAGAGGGAGTGGGTTCCTGGTGAGGGAACAGGACAGTTCCAGCCTTACCGGGGCTCACGGGCGGTCAGCCCAAGATAACCATCATAGATCAGTGCAGGCAGCTTGTGGCTGACCATTATCCAGTACTGATTGGTAAAGGGATTGGAGCGCAGATTGAGATTGGGCCTTCTGAAGGCACGTTCTAAGGGGTTGATCTTGAAGCTCATGTTTACAGAGGTCTCTGCAGGAGACAAGACACATACATCACAAGACAAGGAGACAATGAGATGACGATGAGGATGTGCTAATTTCTTTTACCTTTCACGCCATCAAATACATCGTCATATAACCATCGGCCCGTCATTACCACTAGTTTACCAAGGAGGTCCAAATCATCGCCAACAGGAAGGCTGTTACCCTTTACTGTAGGACATTCCAGCAGATAGTGACAACTACCAGATTAATTTGTCATAACCATCTGAATCAGGTCTCCAAAGAACAAAAGTGTCCTTCAGGCATTTTGGAAACCCAACCACAAAAAGAATATACAATCAAGAAAACCAAAGTAAAGAGTAAAGAATGTAGAACCCACCCTGAACATGTACAATGGGTTATACATCCTTAAGCTCCCAAAGCGACAACTTGGAAGCGTCACGTGACATTTAGCACTGGCAGTGAGATTATTGGGCGAGGTATAAGCAAAGAGGCAAAGCACATTAGAAGTAAAACAGCAGAAGGTAGACGGCATGGGGAGGTACAGGTTTGGTGGTACGACTCAAGTCGGCGGTGACGAGTTTACCTGGGCTCTCGTCCAATCAACCTGAGGTACAGATCATAGAGGAAGGCCGGAGCCTTGTGGCTCACGGCAATCCAATACTGATTGATTAGGTGATTTGTTGTGAGATTAACATTGGGCCGTCGGAAAGCCTGCTCAAGGGGGTTCCTCTTGAACGTGGATATTACATGGTGCTCTGAGGGACAAAAGGTGTTCAATGACATGACAATGGTTACTAAGGCCACACCAAGAGTAAAACACGACCATTTATAGAGTCAAAGAGATTAGCGTTATGTTTCACTAAAAACAATGGGATGAAAGATAAAAAAAAATCTAATTGGACAGATTGGTTGAGTTCAGATCTGTTCCATATCGCGAAACAGTAGGGGGGTATACGTTAAACATTTGTCTAGTTGATTTATTTAGCTCATGACAATTAATTTAGGGCAGGGAAGGTTCAGCATAGATTCCATCATGTTAAAGGATTATTTTCATTCTCCGATCAGAATTCCAGGCACGTTATTTAAATAAAAATATACGCTTTTGTCTGGTTTATCAAGCCAAGCAGCTTTTTGTTATTTATTTTACTTTATTAAGAACCGGCACATGCAAAGAATGGCTGTTGCTACCATTTTATGACGACCTGGTTCACCTTAGTAACGAGTCAACAAAGAGACCGACTATAGCTGCGTTCACACCAAAAGGGAAGCAACTTTTTCGCGCGGCGCAATTACATAGTCAGACAAAGGCAATGCAAAGACGCATGATTGTATTTGCTCGAACGACGCAAATTCACCTCATGGGTTCTCCGACGTCTCCAGGACTTCCAAAACAAGTACAGAGTTGGTGTAATGTTATCTCGGCTATGGTTGGCGGAAAGAACCGTTGACGTTCAAGCGAGGCAAGCCACTCGTTCTTTGCGAGAGTAACCACTTGCGGTTCGCGCGGTCGAACTCGTGCGAGTAACGCAAATTGTAAAAGTCTTGTCGCTTTTGGTGTGAACACGGCTTAATACGCACTCACTCAACAGATAGGAAACACATGATAAAAGAACGAACTCTCAACCGTTTCAAAGTTAAAAAATGTCCTGAATGGAATTATGACATTTACTACTTCCATCAATTGCAAAAAACGCAACAAAATTTTACCATTTCAATCAACTCAAAAAAATAGCTTACCAACTTCCCCCCAGCGGAAGGGGTTAATTCCACCAGTGGTGCAGTTGTACACCATGATGTTCTTGGGCCTGTTCACAGAAAGAGTAATAAGAAACCGTGCGGACTATGGAAAGGAAGACCTAGTGGAGTGAAGACCATCAGGAGTGGGTGTGCGTGTGTCAGACCTGTTGTGCATCTGGACTCCAGAGTACCAGGCGGCGGCCAGCGTGGTGTTGATGACCACATCCACCGGCACAAGGTCGGCCACCGCATCGTTGGCGGCCCGCATGGTCCGAAGAATGCCCTTACCAGCCTAGTTATCATAAGGGAAACGACAAGTTGCATGCAGAGAAATACTGGAACACTTATGGAGCTCAAAGAAAAGACATGAAAAAAATAAAAATAAAACATGCTTCACGCATGTCCTTTCTGTCTTTGATACTTACAGCAATGAATATTCCACTGGGTCCATTAAAGTTATCAATCCACCCCTAAATCAAAAAAATAAAAATTAAAAAAAAACACATTGGAGAAGATGAATGATACAATTTAATTCTGTGTACTAGTACTGTATTTCTAACAAGACAAATGTTGGCATAATCTAAAAGAGTCTTGGGATGACTCACAGGGAAGGGCTCCTTCCAGCTAGCTCCCACTATGGATGGTCTGACGATGGCCACGTTCAGGCTCCCGGCCTCCTGTTGCACCAGGTACTCAGCCAGGGCCTTGGTGTAGGTGTAGGTGTTGGGGCGCTTCCCGAGCAGCTTGGGAGTCAGTACTGACACCATCTTCTCATCCATCCAGCTGAAGGAAATGTGTCATTATATTATGTAGAGCCATAACAGGAAGGCAGGTTTAATTTGGCTGCAATCTAAATCATTTTCAACCCACACAACTGCTAATAATGTGTCATCTTCATTTCACTGGATAAGAGCAATTCTGTAATGCAATTATTCAAATTGATGAACACTCAGGACTACACTGACTTCTGATTGGCCTATCTAGCAGGATCTTAATTAGAACTGCAACATGTAAACCTTTTACTGCACTGCAGTGGCTTGGCTGGCTAGCGTGCTTGCTGCATTACTGACCTAAATAATCCTATGAAACTTACGTTTATCTGTTACCAACTGAAGAACAGAGGGGAGGAACGACAAAAAAAGTTAAAAAAATAAAGGTTTTTTTACTATCCTTTCTATCAAAATGTTTTCTGCATCATTGGCCCAAGCGTTCGCAAGTAGGCATTTGGTATGACATATCGGACATTTCAGCCAACCAGAAAGCGTGCATAACTTGATTTGAGTCTTCGGCTGCTCTCAAAATGCATAAATGATTAAGCGGCCCGCCCGCCCCCCAAGCAGTGACTGAGGACCATGGATGAACTTACTCCAGGGTATCAATGAGCTTCCTGTAGTCGACTGGTGGGGTGTAGACCACCTCCTCGATGAGCTCCCGGTCACAGTTGGCATAGGCTGTGGAGACGTGGAGGAAGACCTCCAGGTGCTTCATACTGTGGGCCAGTGTCACCATCTTCTGGGTGGCCAGGACATTCAGCTGAAACGCATCCCTATAAAGAGGACAAGTGGTTATGGAAGAGTCATCTCTTGTAAAAATCATCACCAGGCCCATCTTTTCCATTCTTAAGAAATGAATCTGGAAAAGTTTTAATACAAATGTGCTGTGAAATAAATTAATTTATGGTTCATAGTCATAAGAGGAACAAATAAAAGATTACAATCAAGTCCAGCGATAACAACTCACTTGAGGGGTTCATTAAAGCGAACAGTGGCGGCCCAATGGAAGACGATGTGAATGTGTTCCGCCAGGGTGGCTTGGTCCTCTTTGCTAAGATTCAGGTCCTTCTGTGTGAGGTCACTGTTCACTGCAATGATCTTCTCCGCAAAATCTGGCTGCTCATCCTGCAACCTGTCAAACAACTGACAACACAAACCAAATGCTGTAAGGATAACAGGATTCAAGGGAGGTCCTTTTGATCATTTCTAAGCAAACGCAAAATAAATTGCATTAAAAAAAAATTTAAATCAGTAATAGTAATCAGTGCAGAACAGTTATTCCCTCATCGAACCAGCCAAAGCCTCTGCTCGACGGTCACCTTGGAGTTGATCACGTCTGCAATGCGACTCTGGGGAGACTGGCCTGCTTTGGGCCTGACCATCACGTAGACGGCCCGCACCTCAGGGCAGGACCTCAGCAGCTTCTCCAGGAGCACCTGGAACCCAAGGGCCGCATCAGGAAACTTTAAACCAAATATTTTTATTTCAAAAGCATTAAGCAGCAAATGTTTGGCATTTGTACTTGATAAATTACTTTGATATAGCAACTATCCATGTATTATTGATTTATTTACGGCTGATCGACTAACCGGTTCAGCTCTACTCGGAAGCATAAACAAAAAAGGTAATTAGATGGGGTGCAACCTATATCAATATTTACACCTAGTTTCATTTGTCCTTCCAGTCAACAAGCCAATTCCGAATACATCTTTAAGACTTAAGAGAATCAATGATTTTTTGCAATGTACATCAACTTAAGGTTGAATGAAGACCCACAGTTCACCCAGTGCAGAATTGTTAACATTTATCCAGCCCCGACAAAGGTACCTTGCCCATGAAGCCAGTTGCACCGGTGATCAGCACATTCTTTCCCGCGTAGTATTCTGGGATGCTCACCATGATGACGGCCCTCCAATTTTAATTCGGACAAAAGCTTTTAAAAAGTTCACCTGCAAACAAAACGAGAATTTGTTTAACTTCAGCCAGCCATTTTCAAGGATGGAGAGAAAAGTATTCAGAAATGACCAAAACACACGGCTCAGAATCAATTGACACCTTTAAAGCAAGATTAACTATTTGCAGAGAGAACTTCAAACAGTAGCCCCGTGGCAAGCCCGTCATATAGAGCCTTATCAGTATTGGTCAATGCGGAAGTCATGCACATGGCTCCTGATAACAGATATTGACGTTTAACCATTTACAGAGGTGATGGGCCAATTAAGTTACGCAAAACAACCAGTAGCTTAATATCAGATAAAAGTTAAAAAAATAAAAATAAAAAAAACAACAATACTAGGCATCACAAAACCCAGGCCAAAACAAAAATGTTTGCACCATTACCTGCCATTGCATACACCTCATGACCAATATCAGCCTAAAGTAGCACATGAATATTGGTAATTGGGTATTTCAGGTAAGAAGGTACATTTTTTAATTAACTTTAATGCAGGGTGAGACAGCACAGACAAGCCATCATTTTTTGGCTAGTATCATTAGAAGATAACATACCGGTACATTACTTTGATGCAAATTGCCTTAGTAGCTTGTAGTTGTATAACATGCATGTTACTTGAAAAGTGACACATGTTACGCACAACTGTTGACAGATGACTGAATATTATGCTGACATTCACATAAATGCCTATCCTACCATCATATGAACAGCCAGATGTCAGATATGGGAGCACATTTTGTGTGGTTCTATCAGATAAAGAATATATACAAGATGAGGTGATAATGCTAGTATGACAGTTAATGCTAAATACAGTGCAACAATTGCTGTTGGCATCACAATATCTGAAATGGCCAAGATAGACCATTATTAAACTTTTGCGTATTACCTCAAATGTAGTCATGCTTTTGAAACAACCCTGAGTGCCTTCCAAGTTACACATACTGGGAAATGTAGGCACTTGCATGTGTGATGTGTAAACAGTACAAAAATTAACGGCTATGTTGACAAAGGTGAAGGTGTTCCCTTTCCTCCAAGACAAATTAAGGACCGGTGACTATACAAATATATAATTAACCAAAGTTCCCATCTTGCACTGTAAAAGGGTCTCAGCATGGGTGTCACATGAACCAACCACAACTGACGCAGTCAAAACTGTGCCAAATTAAAAGTTGGAAAAAGATAATAAATGGTGCCCTTTTAATGTATTCTTTCAGTCAGGGATCTTTCAGAAAGGATTCAAATAAAACCCTTAGTTAACCCTTACATTTGCTCTATGGAGCACATTATCTGAAATGCCAACCACACAAATTTCCCAATTTGTGCCTACATAGCTAGCTATATATATATATATATATATATATATGTACCTGGTACAGATAGGCTTATCTTGTGAACTACAATTCAAATACAAACTCAAAGCTCAGACAATGTTAGCGACCAATGAAACACATCCATTTCTCCTCGTGTGTCCAAGTTGGACACACGCATGCCTTGGGATTGTTGCAGTTCCAAGCCAATCATTGCTGGTAAACCAGTTCTACAACTTCCCTGTGCAACAGCCAAGGGAACAGTTCAAATTTAAGCCACATTTAATGAATTTGAGATGCCTGATTTTAATAGACCGGAATCTGAAACAGGAGTGTGCCACCAAGTGCCTTTGAATGTTGTGGTACATATTTTTCATAATTCAGGCCAAATGTTGCAATCATCCAATTTACTTATGGGGATTCACCGATTCCAATTTTTGTCAGACCAAGTACAAGTACTTACATTTGGGTACTTGCCAATACAGAGTATCGATACGAGTACTTAATACCATTACAGTTTAAAGAGCCAGTGAACCCACTGTTTCAGCGGAAATTCAAACACTGAGATCTTAAAAATTAAGTGTTTTGGGCTGAGAGTTCAATGAAAGAGGAGCGTGGTATCGCTGTGGTTATGGCCCGTGGCAACTTTTATATTTTTTTGTACCTTCGTTGTGTATGAGGGTTATAATTAGCAATGTTTTATATGACATGTGCCACACACCGTAGCGATCTACTATAGATGTCAGGGAATCCTAACCCTCGGATGTGGTTATTAAATAAATCGCTGCTCAGACGGAGCTTCACCATCCACACACACACCACAGCGGTATACAATGTTTCAGAGAAGCTTAACTTTCTCTCTGACACCGCAGTCAACCGCTGCCCAGACAGACCTCCACACAAATCACGCCGCCGGTGCCCCTTGGTCGTGACATCAGAGTGTTTTGGGGAGAATGGCAAAAACATAGGATTTTACCCCTTTTCTCTAAATTGGGGATGTATTTCAGTAACTGATAAAATGGCATTGATTACTATGTTGACGATCATAATGGACAAATTACCACGTTTAAATAAAAGAAAAACGTTTTTGGGTTCACGTCACATTGTGTGAAATGGTATTGGGTGGTTGTATCAGAAGTTTTAAGAGTACATGAGCACTGTACTGCTAGTTATATTTCTGTTTTTCCGATCTAGGTACTCATTGGCTAATAATGCCTTTAAATCCATATAATCCAATATGAAAAGGAGGACACTAGGGAAACAGGAACTCCTCATGCCGGTCTCAAAGTTTGTTTCAACTGCTTTTAGGTAAAATATGCAACTGTTTTCCTGGTGCAAATATCAGGTTCTGGCCGATGCTGCACATGTAGTGTTTGCTGCAATGCATGCTTTTCCAAGTCCCCAGCTTCAACTGTAAAATTGCCTGACACAAACTGTGACCACAGCCAAACACCACAGTGACACACATCCTGAATAAAACACAAGGTTGGAAAGAAAGCAAAACTGACCAGAGCAAACAATTGATAAAGGATGCAGTAGAGATGACGCAGATGTTTGACCCCGTCATTTCGCCAAAGAAAATGTACAATATGTTGAGTTAAAAAGGTTGTTTAAACAAATGTTTTAAAAAACGTACAGCAAATTGAATGACTAATTTGATTATTATGAAATTATATGAATAGATGTGCAATTGAACTTTGTAGGCACATGAAACTGAATTAGGACAAACGGCAAAAAGCAGCAGAAGTAAGGCTTACAACCTGAGCATAAGCAAGAGGTGTGATATTTGATTCATACCTTATTTGGTTGAGCTTGACAACATAATGCAAGTCCAACCATCAGGACCAGCTTTGGCACTGGACCAAGTAAATACAGATCTTTCATCTTGAATAATTTATCAACACAGTTGGTGCACTATTCAGAAGAATTAAAAGGCTACTTACAACCAGAGAAAACTCTAGAGGAATAATATGCAATCCACATTTGGCATTTTGGAAACAGTAATCAGGTACATAGACATTGATGAACATTACTGAGATTGATTCATTCATTCAGCACTTAATCCAATAAGATGGAAAGGGCCATAACTGCAATGTTCACAATGTTCCCATTTCTCCTCTCAACCGACAATCATTAATTCATGTTTAAGATATTGCAAAGATTTCCAATTACAATTTTATGAAACGTTTTCGCCCCTAAAAAACACTTCTGGCATTTTGTTTGAATGTTCATTCCTGAATTCACAGTGTTGACATGACAATCCCCTGCTCAAGCAAGATAACAATCTAGGCCTCATTTGTGTCCGTTACTGTGCGCTATGTTTTGAGCGTCCTTCTCCAAACCGACTTGGCAAACATGGCAAGATTTTAATCTACTTTTTTATAAGCTTATAGAGACGACAAAGGCAGAATTCATGAAAGCGTTTTGCAAACATCATGCAAGTTGCCAGAACTGCTCTTCTCAGGCAAAACAAACAACATTTGCTTTGAAGTAACGTTAGGATAGTTAAGAGAAGGGCCTGACATTCACAAGTAGGCGAGAGGATGGACAACTGAATTGTTATTTAATGTGTCAAGAAGCTCCAAATGTATAAAGCATAAATGTACTACTCAACCAAATATCTACCTACGTATTCATTTAACTACATGATGGGGCCCGGCTGGCTTTGTCCAGTAAATCAAATGCGTTGCTATACGCGATTAACTGGATTTTACCAAAGGAAAACACATAACTGTCCAATGAACGACATTTGAAAAACAACGAAAATGTACAGCCCTAATTGAGAGTAGATGAAACTGATCCCGTGGTGCCAATCACACACAGCTGGCGCACATCATTACAAGAATTACAACCCCGGCATTGTGCTTCGTTTTCCAAAATATTGAATGCCATCACAAGAGTGTCCACCGATATTTCACCGAGTAGCCCTGAAATGATCAGGAAAACAGATTGAATGTGAACCAGCGTAGATCCTTAGCTAGTTTTGTGATGAAATGCTAGGGGTGGCTAAAAGAAGAAGTATGTCGTGGTCTCCATTAGTACGGTGCTATGACGCGACACTAGTTACTGTGCTAAACTGCTGCCCCTTCAATGACAGTAAGACATTGGACTCAATCGCTCATTGCACTTAGACAACGTAACCACTCAGTTATGGATATTATTCGCGGCGTATTGAAAAATGTGACTTCAACTACCGTGTTTGTTTGGAGCTCCTCCCGACTAACGTTACCTACCCCTCCCTCTGTTGCGCATCCTTTCCACGACTGCCTATGCAATGCACGCTATGGAGCGATATGTAGCCCAAGCTACACTCGGATATTCATATCAAGACATTGCTTTTCGAGATCAAATATAATCGCAGAAAATCGGGTGAGATGCTTTATAATCTGTTGAAGCACACGCGTACCTATAATATCGACAAATAACTGCTTACCCGGCTGAAAACAAGTGAATGGAAACCGCGTGTCGTGCGTGGTGCGAGCAGCGTCAGCTCGAGTCTCGGCAAGAGAACAGGAAACATGAAGGGTGGTTAAGTAATTTAGCGAGCGTGACGTCAGCACCGCTACCCTAGATTACATGTATTTAGATTCGTGTTACTATTATGTTACACTGCAGTGCTAATGTATTCACAAATCATGTAACATAAAACATGTATTTCGAACTGATTGTTTTCCGTTATCAATTAATTCCTTTAATTGTAATCGATATTTTCCTAGTTTCTTAATCTATAATTTCCACTTATTTAATCAAAAGATCTGCGGTGGATGGTCTAGTAAAAGGCATCATCGTTGACAGACAGAACCATATGCAAAGAATGACTTAGGTCTCCACTGGCCAGCGTTTATTAAAAATCGAACATTAAATTGTAGAAGAGCATAGCCCTTATAACCAACATAACCAACATAACCAAATAGTAAAAAGAAAAAAAACTGTGCTGTAGTCCTAAGTGGATAATTTCTGATCACGCAAACACTTGTCAATGATAGATAGGCTACACTGAATATTTTCTAGTGTAGGCGTATCCAAACATAAGACGGAATTACAGAAACACTTGCCAACATAGAGTGACACCAAGTAATTTAAACAGTACCGTAAAATATATAGTGACGTTCCAAAAGACATTCCGAAATAAATGTTCTGTATTTTCTTGATTTTATATAATATATATACAAATATTTTCCCTCTAGCCATAGGATAGTACTGGCACTGCATGGTCAGGATTTTGATAAACTACCCAAGAGATAGTGTCTAGTGTTCAGCGTCTTACAGACAGACATACATAATAGACTATAGGCCGTTATCCGACTACGTGACTATGTGTGAAAAATACACGACTTTGCCATCTAGTGTTCAATACTGCCCTTTGCAGCCCTCTACAATCAAGATTAAACGTGGGGTTGTTTGCTTTCTGGCTTCTGAGTGAAAAACATAAGTTTGTATTGCATTCAGGTATATATTCATAGTGCTACCAGTAACTGACGACCTGACATTAACTATTTTTTACATATGTAAATTGATATAAACAACTGTTGAGTAATTCAACCTTAGAGCAAAGTAATAGTTCTTCCTCTTCTTTTGACAGTCTCGTCTTCCATTTCTGAAGAAATGTAGCTACTCTCCACAATGAGATCCACGTCTGTGAGGGGGAAACAAGTATACAATAACATATTTTAATTAGTGGACACTGGACACATCAAGAAATACACTTTATTACAAAACTAAAGGTTGCCATTTCAAATAGGCGATACAAATGTGCAAGCAAATGTTCACCATTCCACCATTCGTCCAAATGTTCCTGTTGCAGATAAGATTGCCTAACTCTGATCATAAATATATATATACACTTCATTCACGATTTGCAAGTGCTTTCTTTGTATTTGCACATTGGAAAGCCCCACGTATTGAAGAATAAATACTAAGCGCTTCATTGCTCTTCTATTCGGATTTAATTTTGCACCAGGCCACTGCCGTGCTAACCCACACCCACACTCCCTCCCCTGTCCATCATAGGTCTCACCCATGAGGTTGGCACTGGAGCTCTCCAGCACACGGGCAGTGGTCACGGGGCCCCTCCGTGTCCCAGGACAACAGGTCCATCAACAGGTTGGGGTGGTTCACACACGACTCCCCTTTCTCTGGCTTGGGGTTGCACACCGGGAACAGCAGCTCTGTGGAGAGGCGAGAGAACCAAGAAGCAGGAGACAGAGAAAAGGAGTAGGGAAATGAGAGGAGAAGTAGAGATGGAGAGGAGGATTAGATATGTTGAGGAAGAGGAGGGACAGAGGGGGAGGAATAGAGATTGAGAGGAGGAGTAGATATGGTGAGGAGGAGTAGGGACGAGGAGAGGAGAAGTAGAGATGTAGAGGAAGAGTAGATATGGTGAGACAGAGCAGGAGGAATAGAGATGGGGAGGAAGGGTAGGGAGAGAAGAGAAGGGACATAGTGGAGAAGTAGGAATGGAGAAGAGAAAGAGAAGGAGCAGAGAGGAAGAAATTAGAGGAAAAAAAGGCTAATTACAGGGTTATTAAAATATTTCATTATTGAATGGACTTCCTCTGGTGTTGTTGTGGTGGTGGTCATCCTGAAGATTGCAGATCATTGCATTTTAACCAGCAAACCCCTCAGTTAACCTTAGAATCATAACATATTATCAATTGATCTTGAAAGTAATTTCTTATCTCAAATGTGTTTTTTTCCTCAGTTCAAGCTGGTAAGGTTTTGCTTATACAACATGCAGTTCTCAAAGTGTTCAAATGTAGATCCAGCTATAAAAGCTGGAATTAGTTCTTATTTTTTTCTTCCTGGAATAAAAAACACCTTGATGTTTCAAGAGCTTATGAAACCAACTAAAACAACAAATAACACCATGTTTCAAAAGATTAAATAACTACAACTATTCAAATGACTGAGATACACAACTCTGAGACTGATTGCAAGTCTTAATGGCCGGCTGAAGAGAACAGTTCTTCAGTGTATGAAGAGTGTCGTGAGCATACAGTTTATGGGTGCGAGTGGCATGTCATGGTCACCTCTTTGGAAGGCACAGCAGAGGTTTGGCCTGCAGTCCCTCTGGGACTGACAGATGGTTCCCTCTGTTCCACTGGTGGCATTCTCTGTACATTGACCCCATACACACATCTGATCTGAGCAGCACTCCTCATCTTTAGTGCAGGGCTGAGGGCACACACACAAACACGGGCACACGCACACATGCACCCACAGCGGCCCCCCCCCCCCCCCCCCCCCCCCCCCCCCCCACCCACCCCCCCCCCACCCCCCACCACCCCACCCCCCCCCCCTACGACGGCCCCCACCACCCCTACGACGGCACCCACTACGGCTTCGACGGCACCCACAACGGCTTCGACGGCACCCACAACGGCTTCGACGG
>JAOPJO010000154.1:14773919-14784799 GCA_027123675.1 Molva macrophthalma
CACACACACACACACACACACACACACACACACACACACACACACAGTATTATGTTACCTATATCCACTAGATAATTACCAATCTCAGTCATTATAAAATGCTGCATACCATATACTCACCATATCAGTTGGGATGCATGGCAGACACCTGGACTTTTCAATCTCATAGAAGCAGTATTTTGTGTCGCCACAGTCGTCATCTACCATGCACTCCTGGAGAGAACGAGGATACAACCTTAAGCCATCATACAAATTCCATTTTGAATATCCATATAGCTGGTAAATAAACACAACAATGTATGTGAAGTCCAAAATGACAGTTGGCTAAATAATTCCCCACATTTAAGAGGTTTATTTGGCATTGAGCTGAACAACGTGTGATCATGACTTACGAGCTGAGTCACAGATCAGGTTATTTCTACCTACTTGTGTTGTCTTTCCCTGTTCCCATGTTTCCTGATCTTATCTGCCTCTATCTCATTTGCAGCACTTCCAATATTGCATTAAGGTGCAAACAGGTTGCAAATAGGAAATATGTTGAACCATATTTAAATTAAGTTTGCTATATTTAAATTACCATTCATTAGGTTATTAGATCAGATGAACTAAATAATAGCAAATCAATAATACCTATTTCCTGTATAGTAAAATATTGGATTTTAATACAGAAACATGAAGTCTATAAATCCATAAAATAATTGTTTTAATTACATCTAATAAGTATAGTCTGACTTTTATTACAGAATTACTGAATCGATGAGTTGTAAACTATGTCCATGATTTCGGTGTACGAAAGTACTTCCTGCCACAACCAGGCTTTGCATGTTTAGAATCATCTCTCCTCTGTCTCCTAGGAGTAGGAACACTGGACTTCCTCAATCCTTATCAGAATCAAAGCTTGGTAAGCAAGATTGAGATCGTACAGTCTGTTACAGAACCTCATCTGCTTACCACAGCAGCCAAGCCATCTCCTGAACTCTTATGACTATACTCTTATGGCTTATGACCTAATTTGTTCCCTGGTGAGTGACTAAGGGATGTGTGTGCGTGTTTCCAACACAGTCCCCGGATACCTAGGATAACCACACCCATGCACATAAACTTGGCTAAACACTTAGGTGTAAACAATCACAATCCCTCCCCCCCACACACACCCTTTTCTCGTTGACATGTCTAGTCTAGAAAGGAGATATTTGAGAACTAAATATCTCTGTCTCCTTCGATTTTCCTCTTTTTCTCATTGCCTCACATACTCATTTTCCCACTCCCAACCTCTCCTTCTCCTGGCTGTCAAGGCAGCAAGGCAGCTGTCTCCAGTAAAATCTCCCCACTTCTAGTCAGAGTGTTCCTTTCATCCTGTTACTGAAACTTTAAACTGCTCAAATCCCACAAATAAGTAATATTTAAATAGTGTACTGAAGTACAGGCAGTGCCCTCGCCTTTTCAGCTTTCTAAATCTTTGCTATTAATAGTTGAATAGAGTACTTTTCAAAATAACACAAAACACAAAGGGTTCTGATGCATATTTCTGATGTCAAGATAACACATCATTGAGGTAAACACTAAACACTACAGACTTGTAGGCCACGGAACCCACTCTGCCCATGAGTCAACTTTATAAGTCCCAGATGACAGCAGCTGCTATTAATCACCCAAGCCCAGTAGTCATTGTTTAGATTTCACCTCCTCCACTTTATAGGGGAAAATAACTTCTACTGCCTCCAAAAACATACATTTCCGTGCCAGTATAAAGAATAAAAATTGTTATGGATAATTTAAAATCTGCATAAACTAGTCCTCAAGGGCCATGAAACTGAACTATGTACTTTTGTTTGATTACTTTACAAGTCAACCACATACAGCCTCAGATATGCCAGCAGATTTAGTCATTTTCTACAGACATTCCCAACTAGTTGTCGTGCCTTTTCCGTCTCATCCATGGTTTGGTTTTTTTAGCAAGAGCCTGCTCTATTAATGTAGCCACACTCTGCAAGACTGCCAGGAAAGAAAATGTATTAAACACTGCTGTAAAAACTATGTAATAGCTACACACGCAGCAAGGACTAATCATGACCTAAATCCATACTGGTCTTTTGTTGGTTAAAACTATGAAAAGTATATGGTTGGGCTGACTGTTCGGGATGATCTCATACTTGTAAGACGTTGCTTGGGTTAAATAAAGCCAGATAAAGTATTCCAGCTCTTAATTTCAGTATCCTCAAGCCAAGGACAACGAGCTGTATTATGACTTTATTAAATTGTCATTGAGTGAAGTGTAGCAATAGATAGGAAAAGCATCCAATGGAAGTATTGTCAATGGATATGTAACTGAAATGTAACTGAAAGGATTAAACCGGAACCCTGCTAGCCTCTTGTTTGACAAAACAGCTTTAGCAGTTTACATCATAAGTAGGCCTACTGATTAGCCATGGAAAAAAATGTAACGGAACGAAACATTGGCTCTGAAACTGGGGCAGTTGGATATTTGTTTTCATGTGATACATAAACAGCGGTTGTGGTTGTTTTTGAGACAGGCTATTAGATCAACATGTACAATGCTGTTAGATTCTCAAACAACTTGCTAATGTTGTATATTACATTATACAATATGAACTATTACTGTTCACAATTTTCCTTGGCCAAAAATGTCACTTAAAACCTTGATGTCTGAAGTAATGTTACAGTTAACAAATGTGTTTTGTTCTATGTGTTACAAGTGCAGCTACTAAATGAGCTGAACAGCAACACAGATCATTACACAAGGCTTTGACTTAGACTGAAAAGACTGTTCATTAAAACTCACATGATCGACATTGTTCCACTGGCTGGAGATCTCCACATGGGCATGGGAAAGGGGAAACTCTCCTCTGCTGTTATTACTTTCCTACAGAAGGCACATTAGTAAGAATTTAATTATTTTAATTATAATTAAATATTTTAAGAAAACATTTCATTTTCTGGAAGGTATATGATAGTAAACATTTACAAATATACATAACTTTAGATGTGTGGTATAAAGCATAATACAACACTAAACATTTACATGTGTAAATTGGGATGGAGTGTTCTGTATCTTTGTCGATTTATAGTTGATTTATTGGCAATTTCATGTGTTACAATGGATTTGATTGCTGCACTCATATTAGTGTAGAGTAGGACTATAGGGAATAGACACATTGTGATATGTAAATGATATGTATACGAAACATATTTCACCGCAAGATAGCGAAAAAGCAACAAGCCATTGCTGTCTCCCTTATCTTCTAGGTAGTAATTGTTTGTTTGTTTCATGTGATAGTTATGCACTACACGACCATATATCATATCATGGATGAACTTCAGCAATTTCCGAAGACCTAAGTATCTCTACAACTTATTTTGTGATCCATTACGTGAACTTGTTAATAAAGATGATTAATTTCCTAAAATTAGATTTTGGATGTATATAGGCCTACGTACCTTGTCGGTTGTAAAAGTGTAGTTGTGGGAGGTACCGGGCAGACCCAGTGACGCCAGGGATGATTTGGCACTCTCCGTAGATATCTGAGGGTTTAGATCTGATTATAAGAAATGAAGTGCAGCTCTTTCTCGAGGAAAACAAGTCTACATACGTGTGTATTGTCAAAGTCTATAATTTCATTGTGTAAAAGTCAATAAATGAAAGTCTGTTAGCATAAATATCTCTGACCTGGTCTACAGCCTCCTCCAACATCTGTTGTGTGTCCTCCATCAGCATCTCCACCTCTCGAAACATGTCATTCAGGCTCACTGGACCACGTTCCACGGCGTCCTCGACGCTTCCTCCGGCAACAAGCAAAGAAAAGCTCAAACTCAGAAGCAACACAACCGACCGCATCTTCCAAACAGCAGCGGGACTATTCGTTGTCTTTCGTACTAGAACAGGATAAAGAAAGTGCGCCGTGGGTATAGAGCTGACGCATATGCTGACGCATGACGCAGAGCTCACAGCCAGACACAGCTGAACGTATTTTATTTGGAAAAGTCTGGGGGTAAGAGAAGGGGGAAATCAAAATTAAACCAGAAAGTTTCAAGTTGAAGTTGGCTTGACAAAGGGATGAAAGTGCCTTGGTTTTCTAGGAAATAAATAAGTAAACTCACACTAATAGTTTGTGCACTTAAATAGCCTATGACAGGATGTCTTATTTCACTGTCTTCAATAGCCTATATAATATGACATTTCTCCAAAGATGAATATTAAGTTCTCTTTATAGCTATGAATGAAATTTTGCCCCGTTAAAATGCTATAAGTATTGGGAATATTTAGGCCTACATTATTAAAACGAAATAAACTGTCCAATGCTATTTTCCAGGTTCAATCTGTCTAGTGATAATAACCTGAAGAAAAATGTGTAATTGCATATCATTGCCACTAGATGATGTCGTTCACTTATACATTTTTTCAGACAACCGCGTGGCTAAGACCGTTCGTACCCATACACATTCATAGGCAAAAATATACATTTATGTACATGCTTCTGGACTACCCATGTAGGCTATATTTTTGAGCTATTATGCCGTTTTTTGTTGGTGCTATGAACTGGCAGGTTTGCACACACGTTACTCCAAGCGCAGGACAGGTGAGTTGTTAAATGGTCGTCGAAGGGAACGTTTGGAGTCACGTTCATGTTTGCTATGCATCGTTTAAGTTGATACCAGGCACGGCTCTGCTGTCCAGCGGACAGCTGCCACGGAGCAGTAAAATTGACTACTGTGAAACGTGAGACAGAAAGAGGAATGAACTGAACGAGAGAGAAAATAGTCATACTACTAGCGATAGGTCTACACCGAGACAGAAATAAGCACACTATTGACCATATACATTTTGGCTATACATTTAGGCTACGAGTAGGCCTATGCAAGTAACATTTTTTAAACTATTTAAGTGGGAGACACTGGTGGTCGGTTAATTTACGAAATTCCATCAACAGGTATTTTCATGTGCATCATGTTGTCCAGCTTGGTCCCGTCCTTGTCTCCTAAAATTATTTTCCCATTGACGCACACCCATTGAAACAATACACTGATATTCGCAAATGTATCCCATTGGATGTTATTAGAGTAATCTGTAGGTAGCACCGCCTTTCAGCAGCGCTCCGGTGTGGTTAGTCGCACTTGAAGTGGTCCTCAACAAGTTACCGTCATGTGAGCTGTCAGTAGCGAAGAACAGTGTTGTCCACCGGTTTTTAGCGTTACACACCGAGTAAATTTTGTCCCAAAGACAACTTCGCTGACTTCAACCCAAGAGCTGTCATTTTAAGGATTACAAATTGACACTAATGTGTAAGTAGACTGGAGACGGATTTGACTCATATTCGTGAATGTGCGGCCATTCGGTTAATATTACGAAGCTTTCGCCGATATGATGCATAAAAGCCAAATTGACAAGTAATTATACATCGTGGATTTGATGGAAACAATTGGGCTGACTGTGGTTGGCGGTTTGTTGGTATTATTGTAGTATCGTCGTATTATTAAGGCTACATGTTGTGGGTTGTTGAATTATTTATCGAAGTTACTTAAGGACAATGTCTATAACGTTAGTGTCTCAGACAGTGCAATGTTTGGTTTAAGTTATCCTCAGTGAAGCTTAAGCTAGGTGGTGTAGCCATGTCCCAAATATCTATTTCTTAGTGATAGCCTACCGTATTTGAGGGAAACTGGTTTAATTTTATCAAGTTACATTTCCCATGCATTCCTTAA
This sequence comes from Molva macrophthalma, assembly GCA_027123675.1. Classification (NCBI taxonomy): domain Eukaryota; kingdom Metazoa; phylum Chordata; class Actinopteri; order Gadiformes; family Lotidae; genus Molva; species Molva macrophthalma. The sequence goes on from JAOPJO010000154.1 coordinate 14,779,641, forward strand.
TATGAATGTCCTATAATTGGAATTCGAGTATTCGTGTCCACAACATTGCAAGTAGTGCGGACAGTCAAGGGTTTCCCATCACACGTAGGCTACTTGTAATGCATGTGAGCATCTGATTTCATGATGTTACTAATGGTCATCTCATTCGCAGGCATGGTGTCTAGCAGGTGGTTTCTAAAATCCTGTCAAGCATGAAGGCCCAATGCGTCTTAAAGTTGAAAACGTTTGTTGTAGTGTAAGGGTTGAGTTGAATTATACACTTTTACCTAATTGATCTGCAAGAAGGGCTTAACCACGTTTAATTAAACTGACACGTTTAACTAACTTATTTTGGTCTAACAAATAATTAACTTGTATCTTGCTGACCTTGATATCTTTGTTCTATTTACAAATATGGAGATATTAAAAATGAAAGTATTCCTAGTTATCTGTGCTGTTGTCATTGGTCAGAAAAAAAGATAAACAACGTCACACAAGCTGTCACTTCCTGGAATAACTGGCAGACTTATAAGGGTGTGAGAGAGAGGGAGCAAGGGAGAGAGAGATAGAAACATATAACTTATGACAGAGGGGAGCAGACAAAAATACACTAGGGAGGCCAGTGTCACCCTCCAACCAGATGGGATCCTGCCGAAAGAGAAGGCCCACGTTAAGCTTCAGCATGTCCCCACTGTTAACCACCACATGTGGTAGCAGTTAATTATGCAAAGATTGACTTCAGTTCACTTCATATGTACTCATTTGTGTACACAATTGCAATGGTGAACCATAGATAGTTGGTAGTGCTTCCAAAATGAATTAAACATACACAGACTGAAAATGAAATGCTCCGCCTAAACCTGTCCACAATACATTAGGAAACAATGTGGCAATATTCAGTGTTTTACAGTATATACCAATTAAAACAGCCTCACTGGAGGTCTTGCAGAGATGATTCTGGATTACTTTTTTTAGGGACTTATCAACCTTATCAAGTTAATTGGCATTCCAATGGAAGTGAGGCCATTCTGTCACTATAATTTCCCTGTTCTGCCCTGACCTCATGCCAGTTGGTAAAAGCTAATGCTTATTAGTCTGTAAAATCCTGAAGACACATGATGCCAATCCTATCCAATAATGTAGAGGTTCTTAAGTTGATCTAAACGAAGCCCACACACATTTATGTACTTTTTTAAGCCCTTGGGTGGGAATTGACGGATTTGCAACAATGGAAACTGATTAGCCATTTTTAACCCTATCTAATGGTGGCATCATTATTGACTAATATAGTGATTCATATCTTTACAGACCAACTATAAGGTCTATGTAGAGAACAGGAATTATCGACAAAATAAGTGTTGGACTACTTCTGATAGTAACTTGACCCTCTATCCAGAAATGTTTGGCCATTACATTGGAGAAACCAGATTATTTTGTTGTCATGACCCAACACCATTAACTAGCCTATAGCTAAAGCCAGCTCCAAACTTCTTTGCTACACTGTTAATACTGTAAGGATTAGGAATGTCAGCTAAGCCCACATGCAACACTCAAAACCAGTATGGTTTATATTGAGCTTTGCTAATATATTCTGAGCAATCAATGGAGTTTGAACTGTCAATACTGTACCAGTTAAACCATACTTCCTCGGGGCTTGTTCAGCAAAAAGGTCCTGCTAAACCAAGCTGTGGATTGTTCTAGCCAAGATACTGAGTATGCAGGTATCGGGTAACACTTTAGATTCACCAGACCAACTCAATGGAGGGCTGCTGCATTGCAGCCATGAGTAACCTCTCTGGCCAAAGCGGGCCTGTAGCTGTGCTTATTCTTTGTAGGTTTACCGGGTTATGAAGATGATGTTATTGGTTATTGGTCACATTGGAGAGAAGAACCCTCTCCTTCTTATAACCATATTGTCTATTGTTTTGTGTGGTAAAAGCATGAGGGTAAAAGAGACCCAGGTGCTACACCCACACACTGAGCATGGCCCTATTGATTACACTGTTCATCATAACTCAAGGTAGATAAGGTATTGTGAATTATATGTGGACTCCTTACTCTCCAGAGATTTGATTGACAAAAATCAACACAGAAAGCTCCTGTATCCGTATTCTCATAGGCTATCGCCTTCATCTGTTAAGTGGCAAAAGTTGAACTCAATTAGCATTCTAGCAGCATTCTTAATCTCTCTAGTACGTACTTGGCTATTGTCTTTACCCATGCAAGATACCTGATACCTGTGTGGTGTAGGTATTTCATTTATTATTTCATGTGTTATTAATGTTAACACAGGGATCTGCTTCCCTCCTCAGTCAATATGTTAAACTATATCTGACTTTGTTTCAACTGAAGACACAATTATTACAACAATTATATTGTTTTGTGACTGCCATGGGAGCATTGTTTATTTCAGGTCATAGCTGGCCTTCATTTGGGACTGTCACTGCATCTGGCCTTGGCAAACACAAAACCCGCTTTACATAATCTCAATACCACATGTCGTGTGTAGCACCAAGACAATTAACAAAACTTTGAATTGGATTTGATCATAACAAATCACAAACTACTCCTGACTATAAATTCTTACTGATTCACATTGATTTGAATTGTACCTCTCTGGAAGATTTGTATGCACCCTAATATTTGCATCTAATACTAATAAGCTACGCAGGTGTGCATTTCTGATGAGGAACTTGCTGTACCATTGCAGATTAGTTTCTTTAGTGTTGGTCCCTGTAGTATTGACATTAAAACACATTCTCCTAGGCATACACTCAAACTAATTTTTAAATATTTGCATGTTAGCATGTTCAGGCAGGGCTGAACAGATATTGTGAGTACAATGGTTGAACAGATCTTGTAAGGACAAACTGCAAACATGGGGACTGCATCATTATAAGACAATTTATGTATCATTATTCAGCTTTGTTTAACAAATTCTAGCCTATTTACAAATTCTGGCAAATGTTTCATCTTTAATCTAGAAATCTGAAGAGAGAAAAAGTTGCTGACACCTGTTTCTTGGCACTTCCCAATTAAACAGCCAGCTTCATCATAGGGACAGTAGCTAATGTTAGGTGGTAAATGTCTTTCCGTATGACCGATAATGTCTTCCAGCTATTATCCCTAGGTAAAATTTATCCTGTGACACTGCAGAGAAAGTTTGATTGTACTTTGAAGCCGACATTTTAGGGTCAAAAAGACAGTCATGAAGATCAGCTGTTTTCAAGGCTTCATTTAATCTTTAGTCTCTGTTCAAAACACATTTAACCTTTAAAGTGTAGAATAAAAAGGAGGTCTTTCACAAGGTACAGGGCTGTACACAGGAAATAATGCTTTACAGATGCCTACAGTAAATCATTGGAAAATGGAAAAGCTTATCTTATTGTTGTGACCATTATCTGCAGTATAGTCCAACGTTATATAACTATCTATATCTATACTGATGTGGTACAGAGATATTTCTGGTTACGGTCCAGAAAGCTTCTGGCATGTACTCGGCAACAAGACTGCTCTGATTATTCAGATTACAACCACACACACACACACATACATACACACATGCAAACACACATGCAAGAGACTTTGCATGACCAATGCCCTCTTCAAACTCAATTATTAAACAAAAGACATTCTTCTGACCTCTACCTTTTTACTTTTATTATTTTTTGGTTGATTTTACTGCATTCATTGTTATATGTTATGACTTGTAAACAAACCTTATCGTATGCCTTAGTATTTTCATAACACAAGTGTGTACTGGTTTTAGGTTAGCTGACGTCTGTAACATTGTGGTACAATACCACAGGTTTAACCTATCGGGTATACAAAGGCTCTGCCTTTCCCTCAGGCTGACCTACAAACCTACTCCTTTACCATTTCATTCTTGTTAACACATCGCTAACTCCCCAAAACTAGTTTATTTTCATGGGTTGGCGATGGTGTGACACACCCTATACAGTCAATTCATGACAATACGGTACATTCTTTGCTAGTTCAATATTTTGTAGGCTGGACCAACTCGGTACAGCCTACCATTTCTTTGTCTTATGTCAGCAAAGGGATAGGTAGTAGTAGATTTCAGTAATGTCAATGGGAATTAATGGCCTAATGGATATATATATATATATATATCGTATCATATTGCATATATGTCTCTACAGGGGCATTTTTAGATCTCGCCTAGGGTGCCAGAATGGCCAAAAACGCTACTGTGTAGACCCGGCCGCAGGATTAACTAGGCAAGGGGGCATCAGAAATGACAGAGGGGACACAACTGTTTTTCACTTGCTGATAACACAGGAGGGTAAATAATCAATAGTACAATTACACACAATGTATTTGCAGCCACCAGCGGCTGTATACAGGCAAGAATACAGGCTACTGCGCTGGTTTAAAACAAATTGACAATTCACCACCAAGCTGACTTGCCACAGGAGTGCCGTGATATGCTGCAGAGATTGGTCAAGGTCTGCCCAACCTCATCGATGTAATGCAAAGCAAGCAACTACCATATAAAACAACATTAACATCACATCCCCTTCTTGGCAGCAATGCCAATGATGAAATAATATCTACGCTTATTACTGACATTTCCCACGCATTTCCAATATGCTCCAAAATAATACAAGCTCAACCAGGCTGCCTCTTCTTACCCGGATTCAAAAGAGTTCTGATTCAGATATTCAAACTCAGTAAAACTTGTACACTTAAACTTGTGTACATAACTTTGAATGACCCTACCCTTCTATTGGGAAGGCCAATCACAATTATTTGTATTCAGCTGGTAAATTGTCAAACTTTGATGCGTCATGGTGCAAAAGAGTCTTGAATGAAGCGCTCAAACACAACAAATCGGGTGAGAATGACGGATGGGGCGATTGTGTGATAGGAAATATGGATACAAAACTAAGGGGGTACAATATTTGAACTCTCGTTGCGCCAGGCCTGTGTCTCTACCTTACCTATATAAAGGTATAAAATTAAGATCAAGATCAAGAAAAACACATTTTTCACAATCAAAGTCTCAAAGGGCTTCCCGGGCCCTTATTTACCAACACCACTTAATCCTGAACCCTCAAAATGACTAGTGCTGCTGGGGTTATAAATGACAGACATGATGTTGCAGCAGTATAAAGACAGTGGCTTTCATTGGATATGTACACTGAATACTAGGTTAT
>JAOPJO010000154.1:14799311-14822278 GCA_027123675.1 Molva macrophthalma
CACACACACACACACACACACACACACACACACACACACACACACACACACACACACACACACACACACACAGTGGGAGGGAATGTTATAAGCTTGCAGATTATTGGATGCCCCACAGTCAAGTCTCTCCCCTTTCTCATCGGTGTGTGAACACAATGCGATGAATATGACCCCTTTAATATAGCAGCATTTTAATTGGTCAATCAATGTCAGCACCTTTTACACCAATAAAGCCTGTAAGAAACCTTGAAGCTGTCTATTGTTTAGTCCTTTATTAAATTTTTACTCAGAAAGAAGCAAAAATGTGAAAGATTGAAGATGAAAGATAATTTTGCAGCAATGCAAAGCAACTCATAAAGCGACGCCTTGAGCCAGAAATACACTACTCTGCAAATGGAGAATGAAATGAGCTCATCGCTCCTGTCAGGAACCTGAGACTCTTTCCTGATGTTTCACATCCTTCTTTGAAAAATTAGAAAATGTTTCCTTGTTTGCTATGGTGTAGTTCTATGGAAACTTGTTTGCATAGAAAAAATGAGCACATGAGCACATGCAAACAAGTTTGCATGTGCTCATTTCTCATTTATCTAGTGTATAGATCCATACAAAGCATTCAACTCAGAAGTAGATTTTCAAACTGTATTTACAAATCATTACATTTATTTAATTGGCTTAGTATGATGAATTACAATTTCAATTAAAAGTGACAAATGCAGCCTCATTTCAATCACACACTCTCCCTATTTCCTGCTCACGCAATTTCACCGAAACGAAACTACCCAAACTTTGTTCGCTCTTTTGTTTATAGAAACTCTTGCATTGTCCTCTCCCCTCGGTCTCCTTCCATCCCATCCCGGTCCCATCGTTCATCTTGATGGTCCTTTTCCTCTCCCCTCTCAGAGACTTCGAGTCCCTTGCCGCGGAGGACTTGGCGTCCAACAACCAGCTGGCGTTTGACCTGGCGGAGCGGGAGTTTGGCATCCAGCCCGTGACCACGGGGAAGGAGCTGGCCCTGGAGCAGCAGCCTGACCAGCTCCTCCTGGTGCTCTATCTTTCCAAGTTCTACGAGGTCTTCAAGAGATTGCCTGGTGGCAAAGCCGGTGAGGCCCTCTGTTCTTTTTTTTTAAACCCAGTCGGGATTTTCCGGAGACATGATTAGCTTGACTGTGGCTGTGGAGTTCTGTACAGAGAATGCTGAACGTCATCAACATCGTGATCACATGAACTTCAAAGTAACCTTTTTTTCGTTTGGCTTGAATCTTGCAAATGCAGAATAACAAAGGATCAAATGATCGTATGATTCTTTGGAGAATGATCTTAAAGCCATTGTTTATATGAGTAGACTAATTGTTATGGCAAATCTTATTTTTCTTTCTCAGTGATGTCAGGGTCCCTACATGTCAAAAACAGCTGCCAGTCAAGCCATTGGACCATTTTGTCCGTTAAAGTTGCATGTCAGGGTAGAGTTGCATGTTACACAACTCCTTCAAAACGGTCAGGTTAGCCCCTGCTGCCAGAGCCATGAGTGGTATGTGTGCCTGGTGGAGTGGCCCACTCAACTGTCTGACGCTGGAGGCCGCCAGCTCTGGTAATAGTTTAAGAGAGTCCAATCACACCTCTGCCACAGTACTTGCTTGTTCATGTTTCATCCTATAATGAGTCCACTATGTAGCTTAGAATGTACCTTGAAACCGTGCAATATGGCTCGAGTGTATTTAATCTTAGGAGGCATGAATTAGTCATACGTTGTTTTTTTGGGAGACAAAATGGCATAATGTCACATATGTTAACAAATCATTCCAGTGGTACCAGGCAGAGCGATAATGTTTTCATAATTCTGACAAAAATTCTTGTTTCACCAGACTCAAAAGAACCAGATGAGAATAATGAGAAGTCTTCAGGCAAAACAAACCACACCCTCCTGAACCAACCTCACCATAGAAAGAGAATCCCTAAGGTAAAATACACATATACGTCATATACTAACCTATTTTCAGCTCCTCTTTATGTCAAGCACACACTTTAAAACAGAAAAGTAATGATATTATTAACTTATTAACTTGCTACATTTTAAACTGTCAGTCACACATTTAATGAGACAACTTTAAAGGTGTGAGCTCTGGGCCAAAGTCCAGAAACAAACTTGTGGAAAGTTATGTTGATCTTATACTTTATGATCTCCTATCTTCATGCAGAATGATAAAAAGCTGGAAGACAATGATTCTACGCACAAGAGAAGACGGAAAGGAACTCACTACCTTGCAGAGGTATGTTTCATGATATATCTTGGAGGATATTACACTTAAATCATAAATGACATGAGTGTAGAAATCCAACCTTGATGGTTAATACTTGCCACCTCTGTCCCTTCTAACTCACCTCTTTGGCCCGGTCTCCTTGCAACACAACAGTTGTCCTGTCAAAGTGCTCCCCCTACTGGTGCTGACAGGGAACTGCAGGAAAACAAGGGCCGCTCCATGGCAACCCTCCTGGCCAAATTTGAGGAGAACTCCTCGTCCACAAGGCTCCACAACAAGGTGAGAGGTTGTGAGGTAAACTGCCCAAAACTGGTATTAACCAGCCGAAACCTCAGCTACATGCTTGTTGTGGTCTTTAGGCAGACGGTCTGTCTGTATGTCTGTCTTGCAGATCAAATGTAGTAAAACAAGTTGTCATGAATGACAATGAAAGAATGTTTAAGGAGCTTGCCAAGTTGATTCCTATGTAATCTATGAAAGGTATTTTTGATGACAGGATTCCTTACTTATTTGTTGGCCATCTTATTTAGACAAGCGTTCTTGTAACTCATAAAGGGGTATCATTGTTGGAGTCTGCTTGTAATATTTGGCAGAGGAGCACAACAGATTTGTGGGCGTTTTGGTGTTCAGATGGCTGGATCCCCAGTCTTTGTATGTTTGGGTTTTGTTGCTGAGTGGGCGTCGGACTATAATTAGTGGTTTCTTGTCCTTGTGTAAACCAGATGAAGAAGAGGATGTAGGAGGGCTTTCTGTTGACAATATGTTGCCATTACAACACAATTTCTTTGTTTATGTTGGATTTTTTAATGTACTTGCAGTACATTAGGTCTACATTGAAGAGCTTTCCTCATGAACACGTCCTCGTTCGTCCACTTCCCTGTCGTTCTCATACTGGGTCCTTTCTCCTTCCCTTTTTACCCCTCCTGTCCCTTTTTTCTCCCTGCATTATCCTCAGTCCGACGATGATGCTTCAGATCCCTCCTTTTCTCCTCCACCATCTCCTATCTCCAGCCCTTCTTTATCCCATGATCTGGAGGAGAAGGAGGAGAGGGATAACCCTCGCTTTGCAAAGCCAAAGTTGCTCACCCCTCCTCCTCCTCCTCCCCCACGCCCCAAGTGGCAGGTAAACTCTGCTGTGTGAATCAAAATCCTGTGTGTGTGTGTGTGTGTGTGTGTGTGTGTGTGTGTGTGTGTGTGTGTGTGTGTGTGTGTGTGTGTGTGTGTGATGTTAACTTGACTAGACTTTTATTGTTCCTTTTCTTACACTTGTACTTTTCTTACTATTTTCTTTTTATCTCTGCTTTCTTCTTATTTTCCTCCTCCTCCTTCTCCTTTTCCTTCTTTCGATTTTCAGCCCTCCATTTACCTTCGCTTGCTGGAAGATCCCAATGGCGTGGCTCGGCCAACCAGCCCTGTGTATTCCCCTGAGACCCCTCCTACTCAGAATGGTTACGACCAATCTCCTTTTCTCTCATGGTCTAAGAGCCCCACAAGCCCACCTAGATCTCCGAGCCCAAAGGCGTATGCTGTTAAACACTACTTAGAGCGTAGGCCTGCTGCCCTCTCCACCAATCACTCCTCTTCCACCGCTCTTTCCAGACCGGGTGACGATCAGCCGCCTGAAAAGCAGGACGAAACACTTAGCCAGGTGAACTGCAGGCCTCGCTCGCTCTCTCTGTACTAACATTCATCTGTCCCTCTGTCTAATTCTATATCGTGACATTCAAGTTCTCTTCTATTGCAGGCTTAAGTACGACGACTAAAAATACATGCAGAGAACAGTGACATTCAAAGGTTGCAGGCCATTCTATGACCTTCACATTGTCGTAGTAGCTCTTCTTCGTAGTTCAGTTTGCTGGCATACTGCCCTACTTGAATAACCACTTCCATTTCACCAAAGGTCATCAAAACGCCACATTCAATACACTTTCTTTTGGCCCATTTTTGCTCGTATGGTCGCAGACATGTTGTCTTCAGAAATTGTACATCATTAATTTCTACGTAGCTTTGATTGTCACGTTGCGTAACGAAGTAGATGGAGAACTGTGTAGTGATGGAAAACATACTGTTCTGATTAATTTCCCTCGATGCTCTCATCTCTGTTTGATTCAATCACAATGTTGTCACGTTGTCATGTTATTTTGCAAGAAATAACCATCAGCGTCGTGATAGAGTATTGGTTCCGTGGAGTTGAGCGCTTTTGGCCCTGTGTGCAGGGCAAGGTGTCCACCCGGGAGTTCACCAGGAGGAGCATTAAGGAGAGGGCTGGCATTCTCTGCTCCATGTTCCCTGGCTCCAGCACACAGCCTGTATCTTCTTCATCTCCTCCTCCTCCTCCTCCTCCACATCTTTCTCTGGAGGTGTGCTTGACACTGCTCGATGCCATGCTTGCATCTCTTAACATGATAGGATATCTGATCTGCTTGTGTGCCTGCAAGCTTAATCTTGATCATGGTTTATATAAGAGTAACATTGGAGTCTTAGAGTCTTAAACTATTTCCTCTTACATTATCACTCAACCAATAGATTTGCCTTATGTAAGAGCTTGCTGGTTTGTCTTTATTTGTTTTTCTTGTTTGTTGCTTGTTATGTCCTATTGAGCTGTGTGGGTTTGGACTAAAATGCTTCTATGTGGGCAGAATAACCAGACTCAGCACTTTTGTTAAGGGTTTCCAAGATCCTCCCATTGTGCATGATCTAACAGGAGATCTAACTTCTTGTCATGCGTTCTGGTTGTATGCCTGTTTGAACAGTGAACTTTTGCTTGATGGACTCAGTCTGTGATCTGGAGCCTTGTATAAAAGTCTCATGGAGAATACATTATTTTAGTCATTTAAACTCCTACAACCATTAATTACCATTTATATGCCTGCCCTTATACTTTCCAGCTTCTCAGCCTCTCGCCTGTATTTCATCTGGGGCCAATTTAAATTCATACAATTAATAACCCCCACAACCAGGGATGCACATGAACTATTGTGAATGATTTATAGGATAATAGTTTGTCAGAATGGGACGACACAAGGTATTGCCTGCCAATTTTGTCGTGCTGATGCATGCTGGGATTGTGTGACACCAACTTTCGAAGCTCTCCACAGAAACACTTCTCTCCTCTTCCCTCATTTCGCTTTGCTTTCTACACTGTTTCATTCTCTCCTCCTCCTCTATAGACAGAACTACGTACATCCTCCTTCTCCTCATCTTCCTCTTCAAACGCATCTAAGAGCCCTCCGCTCCACCCTGCGGTCCACCGCCCCGTACCTCACCCCTCCATCCCCGGCATCTCCTCCACCCCTCTTCTCCCCTCCCACCTCCCTCACCCTCCTCTAGGGCCCGAAGAGAAGCGTGACGCATCTCTACCTGCACCGCCCAATGAGTCTAAACACAAACACAACTCTGAGAAGCGGCGCTGCCCTGATACGCACCGTGACAATGGGCACCAGGGTTCCCTTTCACCCCCAACAGGTTCTGTGCAACGAGTGTGTCAGACAGTAGCTGCTCTGTCTCACACCAGTGGCGTGTGCGCGGCCGGTCAGACAATGCCTGACTCTACCACTGACGGGTTTAAAGTCAATGTTGAGCGCGGGGAAGAGAGTTTCAGTGGAGGATCTCTAGGGATGCTTAACGGATGCAAATTGACCGAAATTGTCCAAGAGAAGGTAAAGAAATGTATGTGCTCTGCATATCGGTGTCCATGACGCAACCTATGGCAGATATATGGAGGCTGCTCTCCCTATTGATATAAGCTTGCTTGTCAATATTTTGTTATTGTACTATTAATGATCCTAGTTGATTTGAAAGTATTGAAGATCTGCTAAGCTGAAGCTATCCACAGGAGTAAGGTTGAGGCTTCTGAGGAGTTGTCACTCAAAGCTCCTTCACTGTGATGTCTATTTTAGTCCACTGGCAGTGGGGCCCTTGACAACTCGAGAAGAGTCACTCGAAAGCCTGTAGCGCGCTCGGACAGCTGTCCCGCAGGCCCGGAGAAGTACAGTAAAGAGGTACTCTCTCCAATACCTCTCCTGTCAAAATGCTGACAGTTTAGAACTACCATTTCCTTTTGTCATTTCCCCCCCTATGTTCCTTACTCTTACTGTTCTTTGTTTCCCTCTCTTCTTCTCGTACCGTATGTATGTTGTATTTCCTGTGTTCCCTCTCCCTCCTTTTCCTGTCTGGTGTGTAATACCAGCGTACTGTTGGCAAGGTGTCTTCTGCCATTGACGCCAAGGCTCAAAAACTGGCTATCCTCTATGAGTCAGACCACAGGCCCAATGCCACACCGGTAAGCTGCATGTGCTTGCTTGCAGACTTGTAATTAAGCTGTACAACCACATTATATATATATATATTTGTCCTGAAGAAGAATAATGATGAAGGCAGGATTTAATTTTCTACCCCTAGACTATCTGGTATTAAAGGTGAAAAGGACCCCACTTTCCTGTCATCTGTGATGTGCTGTTTGAAATCTAAAGTTGGATTATTACTACCCAAAATTAGCAAGGACCTGTTGAGTGTTACTACATTTCTACCATCATTGTACTACTGTACTTAGGTGTTTAATAGGCCCTGTCTGGATAGGCCCTGTCTCCCTGTAGAGCTTCTCCTCAGTGTAAGGATCAAATAGGGTGTGCCTTGGACCACTGGCAACAACATAAGATCAAGGCATGGTATAAATGGAATGTCTACCATTCCAGGGTCCAGGCTCTTGGTGCTGGAGGGTCCTAAGGCAGCAGGGGTAAATAGGCTCTGCGTTGTCTCTATCTGTGGAGGCCAAAGCAAACAGAACAAGACTTGAGTGTGTTTGGAGCTCTGTGTCACATCTAGGTGGTTTGCTTCTATAATGGCCTTATAAAATGTTAAGTTAAATTTGTTGGCGCCTCTATTCTATTATTTACGGTAGCCCTTTCCCTGTTACTAGGGAGCACACAGTTATGACGTACCAGGGGGTCATGCCAGGTGTCTTCCGCCGTAGTGGCGATGCTGTAATGTATGCTGTTGAGCTTGTTTAAATGGATTAAACGAGTTGAACGAGAACAATTATTGGAGTTTAACATAAACCTGCTTCTCTGCAGGGAGACTGATGAAAATCTGTAGTGCAGAAAAATAGGGAATCTGCTAAGAGACGTTGGTTGAATTTGTATAGTATGCATGAGTGTGACTATAAAACAGATGAGACATGACACATGACATTTACATTACATTGCAATGACTAATTATTTAGTAGAGCTGGCTGTTATCTGGCATTCAAGCTTGGTTGTGGTTTCTGGGTTGTGTCTGTGCGAGGTTGTAAACAGAACAACTGTGGTTCCGGGGTTTATTCATTAGTTGGTGCGTACATCTCGGCTAACCTTGTACCCTCGCCCTGCTCCGTGTCCTTCTCTCTGTCTAAAGCCTCTCTGTCTAAAGCCTCTCCCTGCCTCTTCCCTCCTCCCCGTCCCCGCAGGGGTCAGTGAGGAAGGACACCGTCCCAGGCCTGGGCGGCAGCGACACCTGCCACTTCTGCCTGAAGCGCGTGTACATCATGGAGAGGCTGAGCGCCGAGGGCTACTTCTTCCACAGGGAGTGCTTCCGCTGCACCGTGTGCGGCTGCACCCTGCGCCTGGGCACCCACTCCTTCGACTCGCAGCAGGGTGCGTTTCGGTTGGGTCGTACGGTGGTGTTTGTACCGGAGGTTCCCTAATGTTTTGGGCAAGGGTGTGTCCTCCTTAAAGTTTGAATTAGGATGCTTTTACTCAAACTATTTCACATGGGAAAAATGCTATTAATCATGTTTTTATAATCCATATTGATTTCTATGCCTCTATATGATCCTTTATTTTATGATACATATTTATTTTAGTTTTTTTTCTTACTTTATCTACTTTGCTATTTGTATGCTTTGGTGACCTTTCTGATTTTTTGTTTGAATTCCAATAGATGCATTATGTACTTGTTTTCAGTGATAATGTGTACGTTGTTGCAGGGAGTTTCCACTGTAAAAACCACGTGCAGCAGCGATTAGGCACTAAACCAGACCAATTTAAGAAGAAAATGGTAAGTCATGCTACAAAATATTTTTAAACAACTGAATCCTTGTCCGATCCTTAGTTGGGAAGCAGTTAAAGGAATCAATCTGTTCTTAATGACCCCTTCTCCTGTTTTGTCATGTCCTATTTCAGAACGACCACAACTGCGTTGGAACATCTTCCTCATCATCGTTGTCGTCATCAAGGGCCACTAATGGTTTCACAGCAGCTGGCCTTCATGCCCCAACATCAGGTACCCTGGGTTCCTTGCTAAGGCGGGGCCTGAGCTGGGCGTGGCGTGCCGGCCGTGCCGTCTGTGTGTTGCCCGGACGGGTGCTGGGGTATGTGTGTGAGTCTGCGAGTGCCATGCGGGCCCACCTGAGCAGCCACTCAGAAGACTATGTGTTCTTGTATGAGCTGCTGAGCCTGGGTCTCCGTCTGGTCTGCTCCATGCACCAGGTGCTGGGGCAGATGTACCAGGAGGCCCAGGTGCAGCAGCCATAGTCAGCATCTGCTACCAGGCCTTCAGCCTGGCCTTATTAGGTCTCAGGCTGGCCTACAAGAGGAGGGAGGCCAAGGCTTTCCTCCAGGCCTATGAGGTTCAGTTCACAGAACAAGAGCCAGAAAGGGGTGTGAAACCATACTTGTTATTAAAGTGGCTGTAGGTAAGATTCAAGAGTTTGTGAAGAGAGAGCAGAAAAGAACAGAGTAGAGCAAGATTTGGAAACATATCATCCAAATAAATGTCCTCTCTCTCTATACTTCCACCCTCACTCACTACTTTTCTACGCCATTGAGAAGTGTTGCATTTCATCAGCTGATTGACAGGCAAGACGGTTCCAAAACCGATCAAGGAAGCACTGTTTGTTTAAATCTAAATTGGGTCATATAGAGGCAGGCGCAGTCAACTTTAAACATATATTCTCACAGTGTATTTCACTCACTAATAGCTGGTGTTTGGCTATGCCATGTCTAACAAATTACACTCAAATAATAGCTCTTAAATCTTACCTACAGAACCTTTTTTAAAAGCATGTAAACCAGACTGATTTGACACTAAATTGTGTGTGCTGCATACTCTGCAGAGCATGACCTAGATGTTTATTTAGGCTTTATGCACGCAGCCAGTATGTCTTTATTATTTATATTGAAGTAGTTTCAAGGCCTTGTCCAAATACAAAGGAGCATCTTTGTTTATTTTTTAAGTGCTACCCGAGAAAATTCACATTCTCTAGCAGCCAATCTAGAATGAAGTCAGATTAGTGTCAATAATCACAAATGCCCAAAACAATATTTACAAGTCTATTTCATGGCTTGCAAATAAATACATATAATTAGACACACTAACAAAATCAGTTTTTGAGTACAAATCTCAGCAAACTCAATATGCTGTATACGCCAATCACAACAATTTCCACTTCCAATTTCCACTTATGTAAATTATTAAACACATGTTTTTTTTTTGCATTTGTGATTGTTGAGCATTTGGTACAGCATATTAATTGTGGCTTCATGAAAGTAAAACTTTCAAAAATGTAACTGAATTAACAAATATTCATGCCGGCTTCCAAGCAAAGATGATTGAGAATGCTAAAAATGTCGTATTCTTGCAGTTGAGCTGCTCTTCTGTCTTGAAGTACTGCTTCATATTCTTTGATATCCATTTAATGTCATGTGTGAAGTGTTGTGGTAACCAAAAATATAGTTTAGTGCATAAGCACTTTAAAGATTAGCACTGCTCAGCGTGAGGGTTTACTATTTATGAGTTACTGTTTCCACAATAGTGTAACTTATGGAAACGCAACTGCTTTTCCTCAAAGCAAGCACACCCTCCCATGTCCGACAACATGATCTCATTTAAAGCTGACATCTGACAGTAGAAGCACTGGCTCACTGTACAGATCAATTGCTATTATCTCTAAAGCTATGCAGATACTGTTGCTTGTTTTTAGTATTTATTTTTCTGAGCTATGAAACGTCTGTCATTTTGCGGCTATATGACTTGAGTGGTTATGCAAGCTCTTCTTATTGTCTGCTCTGCATCTAGACTAACAAGGTACCTGTTAATGTTGCAGAGATGCGCAATGGAAATGCCAAATCAGTATTTTATTGGTGCTTTTTTATCATTATTAAGACAATGGATTGCTTAATAATTGTATATTTTCTGGATAGGCAATGATAGTCAAATTTTTTGTTAGTTTGTCGATGTCGTATTTAATTTTGTCACATTTTGTTGTAACTTAAATTATTTGTAATACAACTTATCTTTTTTTATTTGGAAGTACAGCAAGTTAATGCTAATTTGCCCCTTTATCTTTGCCATTCCATTCCATTTTTTCTATTTCCATTCCTCTTTACACTTTTCCATGTTTACTCTTGCTCACTTCATTCCATTCAGTCTGTTTCAAGTTTCCAATGCTGCACCCTCTGATTGGCTGATTCACGGCAACAGGGAAGTTCATGATTGGCCTGCTTTGGTGACTTAGCTTTCTGTGTAACTTTTCCATTGGCTGCCTGCCAGCCTCCATAGCTGTACCGCCCTCCCCTAGACTAAGACATCTCAAACTGCATGGGTCCAAGTGCTGGCATGACGTGTGTGTTTTCCCATAGACCTGGGGTCTCTTGTCCCAGAATAGTTTGGATTTCCATTCAGTTATGGGTTGCACATTTATATTTCTTGAGCTACCTCCTCAGGTTGTGATGTGGTCTAACTCCTGTCTGCCTAACACACAATTCAAATCCAATCAACTGGATGCCCGTTCTTGAGCGATAATTAACCCCTCTGCTCCCCATTCCTCCCAAACCCACCTGACAGTCTGGTATGTCTCCACGTCTTGTGTGGTGTCTGTCTGTGGTTTGCGTCTGTGGTTCCTTCCCTTTCCAGAAGGAGGCCCCGCCCCCCCCTCAGGCCCTCTCCAGGTCCCACTCATGCACTTGGTACTAGGCTCTCTCAGGACAAGCTCAGCCTAGAGCTGCTGTACAGCGCCACAGCATTTTGCTTAGCTGTACTTTACTTAACTGTTATATATATTTCTATATATTATATTTATAGCTGTGTCTATAATAACTAAATCCTTAAAACTTTCCCTGCCACCCTTGTCATTTTCTTTTGCACGGTTCAGAAACTGTTCAGTTCCTCCGTTTATTTATTAACGTTGTATTTTTGCAAAAAATAAAAAATGTAATTACTTAAATGACCTGCTTCTTCCTTTGTTACAAATGACGCGTATTGTTAAAGAATCCACCAAGAGGCAAAGGTTTGAAAGGTCAGGACCTAGAAGTATCCTATTAGAACTTCCCATCTCTACCAGAGAAATCAGAAGCAATTTAACTTTCAACAACATTGCTTTTAACCAACAGCTTTTGTCAAAATGCCTAAAGAAACGTTCACAGTTCTTTATTTTTAAAGAATGATTACTTGCTTCTCGCTCGTAATGTAAATTCACAAATTCTGTCTTGAATCATACAGCTCAGCTGGGTTGTCCGGTTGTGGCAGTCTGTCTTAAAGTTTACAGATATCTCTTTTAAAGATGTCTGAGCCAATGCAAAAGCTCAACTCAATTCACACTTCACACTTCTCAATCAAAAACTTAATTGATTGTAGATCTGGACTTGATCACATGCTGATTTCTGCTGTCCGGTGGGCCTTTCCTGTTGGCTTTCTCCTGTTCTCTTGTACTTACTGTCAGTGGGTCTTTCACTATCCATTTTAGAACTGCCTTTTTGTTATATTCAACATTTTCTGAGTGGTTGTTATGCAATGGCTGACTCAGCCCTGCACAGGGAGTATCTTTTCTTTATTTATTCTTTTCAGTTTTTCGTTTTTTTTTTGTGATCAATCGCACTTGTCCAAGTGGAATAACTTCTGGAAATGTCTTTAAAATGTTGACTCTGAGTATTGTATGCACGATACCTTATGGATAGCCATACATAACTACTGATGATTGCACATCTCCTCTTGTTGTATTGGAATCAACAAACTAAAAAAGCCCGGCTGAACTCAATAAGGCATAGATTCATGTTACACAGGGCAGAGAGAGAACATGCAGTGTTGAGGGTATTTCTTTGTATTTATCTGTTCAAGAAGCAGAACAACGAGTATTAGTGAGATGCTGACATTGTGTAATCCAGTTGTATGTGTGTACCTATACCTGTGACTCACCATTAGACCCATCGTCTTTACTTTCAGGTGGGCATGCAAGATTATTTGTGGTTACAGGGCAGGGTGCCCAGAAAGGCGTTCCAGGGACCTGCCCGGTAGCAGGAATGGTGGAGGAAGTGCTGGAAGATATGATGGAGGCCTCAGCAGATACAAGTTGTCACAAAGGTATCTGTGCAAGAGTCATCTGCCTCTCACTTATGGTTATTTGACTAAGATGCAGTATTTATTTAGTGTATATATAACATCACAGTGACAAAGTGTGATAAAGTAACCAACTTTAACAAACTAACGATCTTCCATACCCCAGAATATTTATTTTGGCATCTCAGCAAAATGGAGGTACATTTGCCACACACACAGATATACACATACACATACACCTCTGTATTAGACACCAGCAACCTGTCTGCATGTTCGCCTAGCTCTGCAGCTGAACCGGCCGTTACAGTTCAGCTGCAGAGGTAGGCGAGATGCTTTGCATTCTTGGGAGATGCTACATAAAACATAATAATAATAATACAACCTTAACTGACTTGATGACACATTTGTTCTGCTTTCCCCTTTGTTTCTTTGTCCCCCGTCCGCCTCCTGTCAAGAACGCCCCTGCCCAGACAAAAGCAGCCGATGGAAGAGGAAGATCCGAGCAGGTGAAACCAGCCTCCTCATCTGCTGGGCTGCTGCCAATAACTCCCAGCTGAATTTTGTTGTACGCTATAGATAGATATCCTACCTCTGTCTCCAAACCCTGTGCCTGCTTGTGCATTAGGATTACCCAAGTACAGTAGGAACTTGGGTAATCCTATCGTCTTATTATTTACTTTGAAACCGCTATACCTAGTCAGTCATTTATAACTAGGAGGAGTAAAATGAGGATTCATTTATTGATGACTACGAGGACAAAATAACTGCAGTATGTAGAATCTTATAGACATTCCTAGAAGAAGCATAACAGAGTGTGGGTAGGAGTGGGAAGCAGGGGGGCCGCACTGTTGCACTGCAACATGTCCGACACTAGGGGCTAGCAGAGTACTTTTGTGTTAAATGCCTTCTCATGTACTCTGCTGTTGAAATTATGTTGAAAGCTATGTCATCCATATCAACATATTGCACAGAAGTATTAATTTCCTGTTTTTTCTCTTCTACCAAAACATCTGGTTTGGTTGGTTCTCTTACTAAATGTTATGTAAGGTTTCATGTTTGTGCCAATTTTTAAACCATACAAAAAGATTTGTTATCCTAGAAAAAAAAACACTTATCTATTGACATTGTCCATTATTTTTCCTAAATGTACTCTTATCATCACCACTACAATGTATCTGTGTAAAACTCATTTTCTTCTTTATCATCATTTAATAGTTCTAAGAAATGGCGCAACATGACCGCTGGGTGTATTTTCATCCTCTCAGGAGAAGGGCATCCTTAATAGCCTCAACTGACAGACAGTGAATACATCACCATAACTAGCATTACCATTACTAGCATCATCATTACTATTAGCGATTGAATAGCAAGCACCTCTATTTCTACAATTACGTTCCAAAGAAAGTTGAATTGCTTGTGTACATATGCGCTTTTTCAAATGGATCCACAGATTGGTCTCATTGATATTATCTTAGATGGCTACATAACTAAAACGGCTATTATTGGGTCGGTCAGAAAATAGGTCAGAAACCAGATACTTTTAACCTTTTTTCTTTTTCTTTTTCAAAGCCAGATGCAATGCATTCTGGGACAAATCCTTTTTCATGCAGCGTTTGTCTTCCCTCCCCTCATGTCCCTGCAGCCTTCCCACTGCTCTTTGTTAAGCCCCTGCCTAGGAGCTCCTCGGAGGACAAGGATGGGCCAGCAGAGTCTGCCGTGCGGAAGCAGTCTATCCTGGAGGAGGACGGTGAAGACGACAACCTCTCTGGGGGAAAGCCAAGCGTACGTGTAAGAAAGCAGACAGTCCATATGTCCTATGTGTTGTGTACACTGGACGGCACACAAATTCATCTCATCAACCATGATAATAATAAAATACATTGTTTTTCCAGCACCAAAACACCCATTTTTTTAAGAGATGGGTGCAATGTATGAAAGAAATGGGTGCAATGGAAGTACCTTCCAGTTTGTCTTGGAAGGTTTTTATTTTCTGGAAAGACTTTAAACTGGAAGACCTCTGGTTCTTAGGCTCAGAGTGGGAACAGTGGTGGGGTTGGTGGTGGTGATGTCAGCGAGTCACTGGCAGGGAAGAGGCCCGTGAGGAGTGACAGACGTGAAGACGAGACAACACCAGATCCCTCCTCCAGCCCCAAGAAGCGTCTGATGATGACGGCGTCTGAGAAAAAGAAACTTCTAGACTGGGACCTGCCGCTCACGCCCGTCACGACCACACGACCGCACTTTGAAGACCAGGTGGGATACACTGCTTCACATGACTGAGCTCTGATCCATTGTCGACCTTACATTTACATCTTTTATCCAAAGCGACGTACAAGTTAGGCTGAAAACAATCAAAGAAAACAGTTGACAAGAGTGCACAGTGCAAAGCAAGCCATGCTATTCTTATCATGTTTCTTATTAAGTGTGGTTGCAAAGCAAGCTACACTATTGTTATCATGTTTCTTATTATTTTTAGTGTGGTTGAAAAGCAAGCCAAACTATTGTTATCATGGCTCTTATCATTTTTCTCCTTCCTCCCTATTTTGCGTAATTATCTACTCCTACAGTTTTACAGGTATAAAAACCAAACCAATGGCAAAGAATTTAACATATATCCGTACAGTGCTCCATTCCTACTATTTAAAATAAATTAAAAACATTTTTTTCATATTATCATTATATCATTTTTATAATATTTTTTAATATGGAAAGCAAATGGGGCAAAAACGCTGAAATCAACCGCTACAAACCTGAAGACCTGGAAGTTACCAATTAAATAGACATATGTCTCCAAAAGGTTTTGTACCGCTGTAACCACAGGGGGCGCTATAACTCGTGGCCACGCCCCCGCCTGTTTTATAAAAAATCGGAAACTTGGTATCCGGGCCTTAATTGACAAGTTGATTCATATTTGTTTTCCTTCTATCAGTATTATTATCGGACTATTTAGACACTTGTATCCAAAGTGATTTACAGTGAAATTACATTTGACAAGCTGAATCCATTATGGGGCAAAAAGGACCCATAATGTCTGCCTGGAAAGTTTTTTCGGTACCTTGAAAGTTTGGAAAACCTTGAAAAACTCGTAAAAACCCAAATGACCCAAAATTTGGTCCTTGTGTTCCTTAATACGATAATGCAAATGAGACGCCAATATTCACTCAATCACAAGTCCGCTTCAGAGTACCCCAAGGACCTATAACTTAGTGTTCCCATCAAGGACATCCCCCTTAGGTAATGTGGAACGTTATGTGTGGATATTAATGTCCCAGTGTCAATTTCAAATTACCACTGTTGCAGGTGCTCACCGAGCTATTTTTTATAATGGAAGTCAATAGGAAAAAAAACCCGACTTCAATCATTCCGAAGGTGACTACTCAGAGTTGTCAAAGTTGGTACACGTATAGAAACAGCGCGTCAGCAGGTCTCAAAAAAGTAAAGTACTGCTTTGGCGACAGGGGGAGCTGTAACTCGCAATCAAACAAAAATAATCAGCCCTGTTGTTCAATCAATCACAAGTCTGCTTCAAAGTGGCCCAGGGACTTGGCGTGCTCACTCATTAGCCTTGCTAGCATTAGCATGTTAGCATGGCCACGGAATATTGTGCACACCACAAGTTGGCTCATGCAACCACACACATTTTCTTCAGAAAATGCACATGCGGCGACTAGTTTTTGTTATTATACATTTGTGTATTAGATGTTAAACAAATAGTAGATATCACAAAGCTCAAGCTCAACAAAGTGCGTTCTATTTCAAATTATTAACTTAGTTATGTGGGACCTGACCATTTTAAAAACACACGTGGGCCTCAAATTACAAAAGGTTGAGTACCCCTGTTCTAGACTACTAGGGCTAGATAATCAAAAATCAGCAGAAGTGCACAGGTCAGCTTGTGAGATGTTCCAGGAAGAGGGTGGTCTACCCTTGACTTTCAACAATGCAGTTTGTGCTCTACTACACAACATGAATCAATATAAACATAGGACAAAGTAACAAAGACATTGTCCTCCATCCGTGTAATTGACCTGCATCAGGTACCACCTACGAACGCATCAAAGTCTGACCTGTCCCAGACAGATGTAGGCCGGGAAGGGGATCCCATCTCAGACCAAACCCCTGCCTTGCCCCCCTCCGCCTTTCAGCTCTTCGCCAACTCCCTCAGGAAGTCCTTCAGTGGGAACAGGTCATCCAACAGCTCCAATCCTGCCGCCGTCATCGTGTGAGTATCAAGACGTTTCCACATGTGTTCTTTTCTAATTCTAAAAGTGAACTTAATATTATTAGAATTATTTCTCATGCATCTCTTTGATTTTATTTTATTCAGCCCCACCAGCAGCAAACCCGAGGATCCCCATAAGCCGAAGCTCACCTCGGAGGGAGCCTTCAGCTTCAATAGCCTATTTGGCCTGGGTCCTGCAGAGTCCTCCAGGCTAATGCAGCATGGTGGACCCCAGCCTGGCCAGCCCCAACCTGGCCAGCCTCAGTCTGGCCGGCCCCAGCCCGGGCAGCCCCAGCATGAGTCTGGGAAGGATCTCCCGGCAGTGATGCGGAGGCTTACCCTGGTGGGCCGGCAGGGCTCTGCTGAGGGGGCGTTCTCCGACGACATGGCCACCCTGCCCCCCCGCAGGAGGCTCAACTTCTTCTCCTCCCTGCGCCTCAGGAAGAGGGAAGCATCCCAGAGTGAGGCCGCGGTGGTGCAGGTGGACGGACAGGACAGGATCAGGACCATCCTCGCCAACCTTCATAACAAAGGTCAGTACTGTAGTATTAGTAGATGGTGAGAGGGTGGACAGTGGTGTACATTATTGTTGATTGTTCATTTGATTGTATCGTGTAATTTTGTTTCTTCTATCTAGCCTCTAGCCAGCAGCACCTGGAAGAGTCACTCTCCAGCGGCGATGAGGATCCTCACCAATCAGCCAATCAGAAGGTAAGGGGCAGAACTGCACTGCAAGTGTTCGGAATACAGGGATATACTCATACACGTGTATCTGTAGTTCAATTCTCTCTCTCTATCTCTCACTCACTCACTCACTCACTCACTCCTTCCTCCCTCCCTCCCTCCTTGTCTCAGGTGAGTTTGGAAAGACAGAGGAGGCGGCAGGAGAAGACTGTGGCCCAGCATGCCAAAAGAGAGCAGCTGAAGAGACTTCACAGAGCTCAGGTACTGTAACATAGCATCAAGAGCTCTTTCATAGCATCCAATAAATGAACGCATAGCATCTAACATATAATAATAATAATAAGCCATCCTATTAAGAGACTGTGATTACTATCAAATACAGTTATTGTAAGTATAGTATCCAATACAATTGCTAAACTATTTAATACGGGTACCTTACAATAATATCAATCCAGGTACTATGCTATTGAAGTGTAAGTGAACCCTGTGTTTCAGATCAATTCAAACACTATGCGATATGAAAAAGAAAAGCGTTTTGGGCTGAGAGTTCTAGGAAGGAGGGGGGAGGTGTTGGTATCCTCATGGTTATGACCAACGGCAACTTTTACTATTTTTATTTTAAAGCTTGTACCGTTGTTGTGTAGCCTTATAGTGAGCAATGTTATATATAAAATGTGCTACACAGTGTCGTTATACTATAAATATATAAGTGTGTGTCCTTGACATCGAAGTTCCTTATGGCGTCATGAAAAACCCTTCAGACCGATGGAGTACGTTAGTACAGACACTGGACCAGAATTTGGCCACAACACAAACTGAGTTTGTGTTGCAGCCTGCAATTTGTTTCTCAACAAGGGTATGAAGAAGTACTCTCCTTTATTTGAAAATACCCAAGTGTGACCATTAACAATACAGGATCTGTGCTATTCAGATCTCTCAATGCTTAATGGAAATTATGCATGGATTGATGATCTTTGAGTGCAGGGCTGGACCGGTCCTATGATGCACAGTGTTCTGTATTGTTCCCCAGTAATAATTCCTATTCTTTTGTATACCAATCCTGAAAATCACCTGTTGCTTCAATGTGGTTTACTGTTCATATCATGTCTTTCTTTATCTAACCTCATGTGCTTTTTCTTTGATGTCTGTTGCCCAGGCGATCCAGAGACACCTGGAGGAGGTGGGCGAGAGACAGAGAGTGGTGGAGGAGAGAGGAGTGGCCATAGAGAAGAGCCTTAGGGGAGAGACTGGTAAATCACAAATAGAAGGCTTCACAAACACAGTAAAGACATGCGCATGCACGCGCGCACGCACACAACTCCCCGAAGGGAAACAAGGATTTGTATTTTTATTTATACTTTTTCTATTTTATATATGAGGTTTAGGTAAACTTGGAAGGTGTGTGAGCACGTGTGTGCATGTGCATTTGTGCATGTGCGTGTATGCCCATATTAAAAAACATCTGTTACTCTTGGCTTCCATGCCTCCCTTCATTCCACTCTGCTCCTCCAAATCCCCCTTTCATGACTTCTTCCTCCTCAGCCATTTCTTGCCAATCCCTCTCCTGTCCATTTCCCTCTTCCTCTTTCTCCATCCTCAAACATGACTCCCTGCCAGACGTCATTGCTCTCTAACTCATCCTCTCATTCTTGTCATCTCTCGCTCTCTCAAACCGTTCTTTGCTCTTTTATTTTCAATCTGTGTTTGTAGTTTTTTTTGTCATTGTTTTGATTCGTTGGTTGGGAATTAAGTAGTTTGATTTGGTAGCGTTTGCTAGTTACTGGCAGGGCATTATGCCCTCAAATAGTTGTGTCGCAGGTATGGCGTTTGGTAAACTAACAGGCCGACGTGTGATCAAAGTTTACCCAACAATAAGTGGCTCTGTGTAGGAACATGGAAATATGCGTTGCGAATGAATGCGTGATTGTGGTTTTTCTAGACAGTGTAACGCCCTCTCTCTCTCTCTCTCTCTCTCTCTCTCTGCCCAGGGGAGACCAACCAGGCAGTTGAAGAAATGGAGAGCCAGCTCCACCAGTCCTGGTTCAACTTGGTGTTGGAGAAGAACCGACTGGCCCGCTACGAGTCTGAGCTCATGATCTTGTGAGTAACTCTCAACATGACTTATTACTAACAGGCCTTTTTATCCAGTTCAATAAAAAACATCAATACGGCAGACACACACAACAGAAATGGCAAATCATGACAAAGACGTTAAAGTGCGAAACACCAGGTTGTCACCAGAGTGTTTTTTTCCTCAAAAAAGGCAGTAGCCGTAATGGATGAGAGGAGTACTGGTTCAGGCTTTACTATGGATGAGTGGTATGAGACGGTCTAAATAAATACCAGAGAGGAGTACTGGTTCAGGCTTTACTATGGATGAGTGGTATGAGATGGTGTAAATAAATACCAGAGAGGAGTACTGGTTCAGGCTTTACTATGGATGAGTGGTATGAGACGGTCTAAATAAATACCAGAGAGGAGTACTGGTTCAGGCTTTACTATGGATGAGTGGTATGAGATGGTGTAAATAATTACTGGAGAGGAGTACTGGCTCTGGTTTTACAGCACGTTGTTGTGCTTCCTGTACACCAGTGCTCAGGAGCTGGAGCTGCAGGATACCCAATGTCGCCTACAGCAGGATCTACGACGCAGGATGGCCATAGAAGGTATAACAAATATACACACACACACACACACCGTCGCCTCAGAATTCATCGTCTTCTCGCAAGTCCTCCAACACAAAAATGACTGTCTTCCAAAAAGAACGAGACACACAAACACAGACACAGACAAACAAGCTTTCTTTGGTTGGAGTAGCGCTAACTCTGCGTTTCCCTCCAGACACGACGAAGAGCGCGTCTGAGCTGCAGGGGGAGCAGGAGCTCCTGTCTGAGCTCATGAGGACGGTGGAGCGACGGGACACCCTGGTCTCCCTCCTGGAGGAGCAGCGTCTCAGGGAGAGGGACGAGGACAGGGACCTGGAGAGCCTGTCCAGGGGCTATGAGCTCCACTGGAGCCCTGGCCAGAGTCTGGGCTGGTGGGACAATCTGGAGGGGTCCGGGGTAGAGTCAGGCAGCCAGGGAGAGACGTTGGGCTAGTCCGGGGGGTCGGCCATCTTGTCTATTTTGCAAACGAATAGAATATTATTATAATATAGAATATTTCATCATATGAATTGTATCAATGTTCTTATTTCACTCCAGTTGTGCCCTGCTACACTATACCATAAGATGTATGCCATACTCCCACACACTGTGTTTTCTATTCGAGGTCTCTCCATAAAGAGAGAAGCAACACGACCTACTACCATGTAGAAGAGCAATTTTTCTATATGGGTCTTTATGAAGATACCTGCACCTTGAACTGTGGGCTTTCCGGTGCTGAGCACTGAGAAAACAGAATGTACGGAAGAATAGAAGATCTAGGCTTGCCTGTGAAGAGTTATGAATAGACACTGATTTACCCAGGATCTAACTTGAGTTGGGCTTCAATAGTCAAATGAGATTAACATGTAGTTTGGTATGTATGTGATTTTATGCTAAAATAACAGTTTTATGTTAAAGAGTCTATAATTATTTAATAAAGTGTGAAATTCAAAACCGTTGTTTTCTTTATAACTTATAATTTGTATCTGAGTTTAGAATTGATCAATTCTACATTTAACAAGTAAGCAATTTCTGTATCTATCTATCTGTCTATCTAGATCGATAGATAGATAGATAGATAGATAGATAGATATAGAGTTATTATGAAGTCTACCATCTATCTAGATAGATAGAGTTATTATAAAGTCTACCGTGAAGTTCCTTAAAAGTGGCCGGAATAATTGCCCCTACACAATTTAATAAATATTGGGCATAAAAAATACAATGACAAACGTGTCTTATGTTCACTGCTCAGACTACCTCCACTCTCCACAGACAGTAGCCTATAGTCGCTTTCTAGTTTTCCTTTTCCTAGGGGAGGGACTGGAATGCATTGAACAACGTTCAAAATAACTGGAATTCCGTTTCCGCTTTAGGGAGTGGACATTGATTTCATTTCTTCGCCCCACGGAAACTTTTGCTATTAATTCGCATAAAGTTTCTTCTTGCCATCGACTTGGATAAGTTGCACCGATGGCTTCGTCGCCTCAGAAGTCTCCGTCCTCTCCCAAGTCCCCAACACCGAAATCACCATCTTCCAGAAAGAAAGATGATTCGTTCTTGGGAAAACTTGGAGGAACTTTGGCAAGAAGGAAAAAAGCAAAGGAAGGTAAACTCTGTTTCACTAAATAATCCGGAAATGCTATTGAACATTATTCAACATTTCTACTGTGCTGTGCAAAATAAGCGACGGGGATGGGCAACAATAATATTATTTGTTACGAGTCTAACACATTGCCGTATGTCGTAATATCTATGATTCACTCG
Organism: Molva macrophthalma; assembly: GCA_027123675.1. Taxonomy (NCBI): domain Eukaryota; kingdom Metazoa; phylum Chordata; class Actinopteri; order Gadiformes; family Lotidae; genus Molva; species Molva macrophthalma. Next base: position 14,821,196 of record JAOPJO010000154.1, read on the forward strand.
GTCTATTTAACAAAATATGTATTTTTCTGACATTATTTTATTTAACACAGATGGACGGGCATATGGTTGACTAAAGTATTGTTTATTTGCTAACCTAAACTAATGAAACGGTAATGAAAGCGTCACACACATTTTTTTCGGTGCCGCCGGCAATGTTTCCATGTAGGGTATTGACGCCACTATAACTGCAATAACTGAGCAATGACATAATGGTAAACACAGGCCATCTGGCTTGTAGTAGTACAGTGGTCGCTGAGTCTTCTAGCATATGCAGAAATGTACTGCCAATATTTGTATTTATCATGGTGGGGGCTGATGAATTGTAATTTTTATATTTCAATGGACTGTAATCATGTGTGACATAGTTATTATGGGACACAGTTTGTTATTTGAATCTTACCAAAAAATTGAACAAGAGGTATGTCCTTTTGCTGGCCCCATTTTGATTAATGTCTATTACAATTGCTGTTGGACAATATGACATGGGCCTCTTGTCTAGGTTTTTATTGTGGGATGAGTTGTTGTTGTCATTCCGGATGCTATTCACCAGCTGAGTCCAGTTTTATGTTTCCATTTTTTTTCCTCTCAAGCAGCACATATACACCAAATCACATTACACCCACTTTTATTTTTTTTCTCTGGACTGTGTTTGACAGACGGCCAGCGAGTGCATGTGACATACACATACACAACATCAAACACAAAGAGCAACATGCATAGTGTACAGACGCCTATGATTTAATGGAAACCTTTGGCTGGATCCCTTTTGTGTTGGCCATTAATTACATTTAGGTTCCCGGGGACGTTTATGACACAGGTGGCTGCAGAGTGAGACTGTGGATAGAGGGAATAGAGGGGGGTTGCTTAGGATAAGAGTACCGATTGGCTTGGGAGTGAGAAATGAGAGAGGGGTGGGGATGAAAGATGTAACGATGGGGGAGATGATGAAAGGAGGGAGGGAGGGGTGCTCATTTATCCATAGTACATCATGATGTCAGAGCCCATCGTGCAACACACACACACACACACACACACACACACACACACACACACACACACACACACACACACACACACACACAC
>JAOPJO010000154.1:14870288-14880441 GCA_027123675.1 Molva macrophthalma
CAGAGCTGGTCAATGTGGCCCGGGAAAGGGAAGTCTGGGGTCCCCTGCTAGAGCTGCTGCCCCTGCGACCCGACCCCAGATATGAGGATGATGATGATGATGATGATGACTATGTTGTGCATTTTTATGATATACTATGTAGAGTCAAATCAGTGAGTTGAATTAACTGTATGATTCTGATACATCCTATTTCACATTACCTGCATAAAGGGCATCCTATCTTTGTCTTCAAAACTGACCCTTTCCTTTTCTTCCAAGACTTCGTCCATCTCCCGTTGGCAACGCTCTGAGAAAGAGAAATAGTGACAGAAAATAATTATCTTTCCTTGACTAACCAATGATGTACATATGCGCTTGATCCAGTACAGAACCAGTACAGATTTGGATAGCTGCATAATCATTGAACCAATGTGGCCACAACACTGGCACTCTACCCTGTACTTCAGGATGGGTCGTTAGGTAGAACACTGCAAAGCAGATGGTGTTGGAGGTGGTGTCAGTCCCGGCAAACAGGAGATCCAACAGGGTTGCCAGCAACTGCTCCTCGTCAAATACACTGCCCTCCTCCTAGGGTAGGAGATGGGAGTTGGGGTGAAGATTAGAAGTGAGAAGAGGATACAGTTTAAAAGGTGCCGTAGCTACGATTTGAGAGTTGTAGGTGAGAGAGAGTGGGTCAGTGAGGGAATGAGGGAACACACACACACACACACACACACACACACCCACACACACGCATGCGCCCGCCCTACCATCTTATCCATCTGGTCGAGGTAACTGTCTATCACATCTCTGGGCTGTTTCGGAATGCGTGACGCTCTGTGCTCCTCTACGATGCACTTGACGTGACGTTTGACATAGTTATGGTCATTCATCACTTTCTTGAAGGGCAGAGGGAGGCATCTCAGCAGAGGGATGGTGTCATAGATCTATAGATGTGAATAAGAAATAGAGTGATGATTACTTTGTAGTGTCCAGAGCTAGAATTATGCCTTCATGTTTTGAACATTTCTCTGTGAGGTTGTGTGATGATGTGCATGGATGATCAACCACGTTTCCCCCTTGCGGATACATAAAGCGTATCAATCAAATTACACAGTCAGGGATTTGGGTTGAGTTGCGTTTTAACACCAAACAAAATTGACGTTGCACTGAAGTCGAAGGTGTTTTTTTAATTTGTTTTCTACAGTGTAAAACCCACCATCCCCCAGGGCCCATTGGCTATCTTGGAGCAGTCAGCCATCATCTTGATCATGGCTTGGAAGAAGTGGTTGTCGTACTCATAGCGCGCCCCGTACATGATGGAGCAGATGATGTCACAGGAAGCATTGTGGAACAACAGCTGGGGGCTCATTGGCTTTCCTTGGTGGATGAATAAGACATGAATAAGACATCTTGATCATAGGGCAAGTATCGGGAGTATTTGCTTCTGCAATACTTGTATCATTAAGTGGACTCAAAAATCGATGCCAGAAAAGTCAATGTAATCTCAATGGCACCGTCCTACAGAGGCCGCTATAGTGTATTTGCCAATAGTTATTTCGCATCAACTATGTTCTGTTCTGTTCAGCCACCAACGTTAAACCCATACGTAAAACAACAAAAACAAATACAATACAATTTAAATAAAAACAATGTGAATATCATATCGCAATATTTTCATAACCGCGATAACACAGAATCGCAATACATGTTAACGTTAATGTATCATTGTTAGCTTCCTGCTGATTCCTGTCCCCATGTCCCCCTCTGAACACACTGAATCGAAACCTGAAATGAAAACTTTATGGTGAACATATCCCTAGGGCCCCTACTAAGAAATACGACCTTGCTTTACCATTGCTCTTCTTCAGCTCAGCAGCAACATGTTCAACTTCACTCAGAATCCTGTCTTCCATTGACTGCTTGCCCAGGCCAAAGTTCCTCAGTGTCATCAGAGCAAAACGACGGTGGTCCCTCCAGCTGGGGCCATGATTGGCCATGATAACACCTGAAGACCACAATGTCAATCCACCTTCAATGAACAGCCACACATATTGTTTGTGTGGTAATGGGGATTTATCCATTCATTCATTTGTTGAGGGTTTTGTATGATCAGAGGGTCTAGGATAAAAAAAATGACAGATTAGATGTTATTTGCTGAGCTAAAGATATCAATCTTTTATGAATCCTTGGTCCACCAAATTTAGATTATAAATGTAATATTTACAGAGGCAAGCGCAGTCCACTCCAAACAGAAACAGTCTCTGTTATCTGTTTTCAAAACAGAGTGTATTTCACTTACTAATTGCTGATGGATGGCTATGCCATTTATAACAAATAACACTTCTTAAAGAGCCAGTGAACCCACTGTTTCAGCTGGAATTCGAACACTTGAGATTTAAAAAAAATGCGTTTTGGGCTGAGAGTTTTAGGAAAGAGGGGCGCGTGTTATCCCCATGGTTACGACCCACGCCAACTTTATGATACTTTTTTAGTACCGTCGTTGTGTAACTCTTATCAGCGTTATAATAAGCGATGTTGTATATGAAATCCGCCACACACCGTAGCGTTATACTATAGGTGTCCGGGAAGCCTTATCCTCAAATGCGGGTATTAAATAAATCGCTGCTCAGACGGAGCTTCACCATCCACACACACCGTGGCGTAATACAAGAAGTGTCCGAAAAGCCCAACTTTCTCGCGGACACCGCAGTCAATCGCTGCCCAGAGAGAGCTCCACACGTCCACACAAACCGCGCCGCCGGTGCCCCTTGGCCGTGACGTCAGACTACCTCGGAAAAGGTAGTCTGACGTCACGAAAGAACGCATCCTCCTTATTATTTCAGTAACAATGCTAAAATGGCAAAGATTACTATGTTTACGATCATATAAGACAAATGACCATGTTTAAAACCAAAAAAAGTGGTTTTGGGTTCACTGGCTCTTTATGTCTTACCTACAGCACCGTTAAGTATCGTACTCCCTTTAGAGAGAACATTAAATACTATGTCTTTAGCAGACACGGCTCAGGTGGACATGGCTGTATATTTGTGTGTCTCGTATAAAGTATTTTTGATAAAAACGTGTCTACATCCAACCATGCACCTTTGCCCTGCGTGAGGTGGCTGAGAAGCAGCTCATCTGGACGCCCAGCAAAGTCGGTCCCCTTGGTAACCAGGGCCTCCCTGATAGTCTTTGTCCCATTTAGAATGACTGCAGGCCGGCTTCCAAAATACAGACTGAATACGTTGCCATAGCGCAGTCTCAGCTACAAAAGAAGCAGACAAGTTACACAAGTTACACAAGTTGCACTTCCAACAGAAATACCCATACATCCTACGTAATGTACAACATTTACAACTAGTTAGGCCAGTTTTTCAAGAGTCTTTGCCATCTTTTACAGGCGTTTTATTTGCTTAGAGTCAGAAAATATGTTGAAACACAACTTCAGCCTAAACTTATGGCTGTCTTTTGGAAATGTCCTACACCCAACCTGCTATCTGTAATCTCTACAAACCAGAATTCACGTCTAATGTCATATCTTGGACATATGTTATACATAGGCTATACAATGAGAAGCTAGTAATAACAAATATGATGTTTTAGTATCAGTAAATTGTCCACAGTTTTTCTCCATTAAATGTACATATAATTCTAAATAATCTGAGGGTAATTTAATGTATTAAAACACTGAAAACCACGTAAAAGAGTAACATAAACTTGGCTCTCACCCTCTCCAGATCTCTCATAGGATTCTCCAGGCACAGCTGGAGCAGATTCCCAAATATCGGAAGGGGCTGGGGCCCAGGAGGGAAGTCTTTAGGCCGTCTGGTGCGAACGAAGAAGAACAACAGGCATATGAAGAGGAGAACAATAGATCCAAACATGGTGGAAGAGATGCGATCCTTCACACTATGGATGTATACAACGAGGCTTCAACTCCCACACATGTGCACGATCTACTACTCTACAGGTAAACACACTTTGGTGGATTATCATATAGCAGCAAACCCGATCATGTGACAATAAAAGAAGGACGCCTTTGTCATTATAAGCATGCGACTGACTTGGTTGACATACCAAACCTGTGTAACTGGCTAATTAGACAGGTTATTTAGTCTTTGACGAAGTTCAAGGCAAACAACATCCAACAAGAGAGTTCCAGTTCAAGGAGGTCAGTCGTCCGTTCCCCCACACACCCCTCCTTTCTCCCTGTATCAATCATTGATGGCTTATAAATATACACAGATTTATACTTTCCAAAAATACAAAGAGCCTTTGTTTAATTGGGAGTAGGACTGTGGTATTGTTGTTTGGTTGTACCATGTACAACCAGAATGTCATCTCACGTCCTCCCTGTTGGAGGACTTCATTATTTACAACATATGCGTGAGTAAAAGGGAGGGGTCTTCCCGTGGTGGGTTTGAGTATATTTTTGTTAGGGAACCATGCAAGAGATGTGTAGTACAAACAAAGCTCATGACCTTCGGTGTGTACTGGCGCCTTCCCCAAAATATTGTATTGCATAATTCAAGAGGGGAGTTGGGTTGGACAGAGGGAGGCTCTTTCCCCCAAGCTTTGGAATGCTGAAGAAACATTACAACTCAACATAAGTGCTCTGCTCAACATAAATGAGCAGAGCAATCCAACAGTTTCAATCCATTATCCAGACTATGTCTTTCAGAAACCATATTAGGAGTTCTTTATACACAGCAGCATCCAATGCCCTGGGAGAGATTGGATAACCTGTAAGCCAGTCACCTCAGTTTAGCCACAACATATTCGGCTCAAATAATAGTTTGCGTAAAATGTCTTTATTACAATCTAACAATAATAGATACAAAAATCATGTCAAAACATTGATTCAAAAACAACAAAATAGTGATCTGCAGAAGTGCAAAATGTATGGATATATATCTATATCAATACTACATTTATTATCAATAAGCCATGCTTTATGATAATCCTGACACTGCAAATAATTAAGGCAATGTTTGAATTTTCTTCACATTAATAGCATTTCATGTATTCATTATTTGAATTAGCACTACACAAACATGTTGGTTATGGTATATTAGGAGAAGTGAAACCATTGCTTGACTTTGCAAAGTATATTTGTTAGTACAAGAGTAAGTGAGAGTGCCGGAGCTTTGCTTACGGCTATAGGTTTGATCACAACTTGTAGGGCACAACTTGTACAATCCTTTCTATCCGAAAATGTTGGGCAACATGGGAAAAAACGAGGGTGAAGTCTTGCGGACAACAAGCGTGGCGACTCCCTTCACATCCTGGAGCCTGTCGGAGTCAAAGTCCACCAGCAACTGCCTAACCCCCGGCCGCATGGGTGTGAAAGTCAGCTCCACAGACACACGCTGGCCTGGCGCGATGCTACCACTGAGGGGGAGAGAGACAAAGAGAGAGAAAGAGAGAGAGAGAGAGAGAGAGAGAGAGAGAGAGAGAGAGAGAGAGAGAAATATAAAGAGAGATACAGACAGACAGACAGACAGACAGAGACAGAGAGATATGATGGGCATATTTATGTTACGGAGTACATATAGAGTAGTATTTACATTATCTCATGAGCAAATGAAAGAGTGAGAGTTGAGTATGGAGAGACAAGACGACAAGGAGAAGAGGGATTTTAGGCATGGATAGGAATATATGGAATACTGAAGAGAAAGGACACACGACTAAACAGAAAATATTATTTTTCTATTATGTTTAAAATATCTATAAAAGTATTTTGCACTGCATTCGATTCATTTTATATACACACACTGTGCTGCCACGGGTGTTGACAGACAGCTCAATGCTAAACCCACTGTCAGCCCAGCATCAGATGTTTTGACATACTGGTTATGTATGGCAGTTGTTCATAAATGAAGAGAACCCTTCCATATCAGTTATGTGATATGTGTTATATGTTGTATGTCATTACTGATTTATTGATTTTTTGGTCAGATACTTACGAAATACGGATCTCTTTAGTGGAAAGTAGGCCCGCCCCTTCAACAGTGAACACTCCTTGTTTCAGTGGCACTGGCAATGGATTGGTGAAGGAGATGAAGGTGGTGATTCTCTTATTTAAAATCACCCAGCCAGGAACCTGGAGAAAGGAGAGTTTAGGATGTTAAATGGGGGTGCACTCTATGTGGGGGTGCACTCCATGTGGGGGTGCACTCCATGTTGGGGTGCACTCCACTCTATGTCCATACTGGCTTCTGGAGTAGACGATGTTGTTGAAAAAAACGTAACACTAAAGAGCGGAGCCTGTGTTGAATTAAACTAGATTCAAATGAGCTACCATCTGACTTTTAACCTGTCTATCTGCATAGAAACTGGCAATGGTTTAATGTTAATCAACAGTTATTAAGCTTTTTAGATATTAGTCATTCGGCACTTATATCCACTTAAGTCATAAAGGAGGAGGCTTAGCATCTTGCTCATGGGTAGGACACCCACCTTAATACTGAGTTCGGGCTTGCTCAGTGGGATGTTGACCATCTTCAGGATGGATTTTTCCTGGCCAGACACTTCCGCCACCCCTATCACCCGGATGATGTTGTGCTCGCTGACGCACAATGCATACTGAGTGTAGAGTAAACGCACCACTTCCCTGTGGACTGTGTGTGGCACAGAATGAACACAACAGCAAAATAATAATGTCTACATAAACGATACACCATCGCTAGCCCAAACTTTGTACTCCATTACTAAAATACATAATATAGGAATATATCTGAACTACAAAGTTTCTAAAGATAAAAACGCAACCCCCATCCATGAGTCAAAAAAAGAAAGAAGACTTTAAGACTTCAAGACTTTGTTATACAGGGTGTATTTGGTGATGTCTGACTAAATAGCCAGCGCCTTCGTTATGTCTCTAAACCAAGACGGGTTGAAGTGCTGGCGTTCAGCCACCTACCTTTGTGAGCTGGGATGACAACATTGACCGTGCTACTCTGGCACTCTCCCAGGTGGACTGAGTTATATGTGACAGCCTTTGACATCATGTTCAATTTGCAGCTGACTTCTTTGTCTCCCGTGTTCTCCAACTGAGAGAGAAAAAAATGATAGGTCCATTGATGAATGGACCTAGCCATGAGCGATAACTTCACAAAGACAGCATCGTACAGGGTTATGCATTCTCTGCATCTCCATCCTTAGTACAGTGAATCACATTGCAACTTGCCTCAAAGATGACGTCAAAGTCTGTCCCGAACACAGGTTTGGCGTACTTGATCTCCAGCTGTACGTGCCCTGGTTCAGGTGACGGATCATTGGCTGTGAAGAGGAATATATTTAATCCCTGTACTTTAATAATATGAGGGATATGAACAACATGGAGTCTGGTGGGGGGGGGGGGGGGCAAAGGGCTCCTTACAAAAGGAGATTCAATCCTTTCAACCTGGCCTAGGTTTCATGCTGGCCGGTTTCACCTATGGAGCAATCAAGCCATTAAAGCATCAGAATAGATGCTGCTGACCATTATCAAAGCACATGCTAATTGATTTAGATTTCCTCAAGAACTCCCTTCTCATCGCCTTTATACGCCTGTACTCAATTTTTCAAAGAAAGTAATTTTGCTTGTTGTGGGTTATCCTCCGTGGGCATACGAAATAAACGATTGAACATGGCATCTTGGCTCTGTGGTCGATTTGTAACAAAAGGACTCTAAACTACACCTGGATTTGATTCTTCTTCTCCATCTGGCCCGGAGATGCGCCGCCCTGCCTTGTTGTACACCTCCCGCTCCTTGGCTGAACCTGTGGAGCAGGAGGAGAGCTCCGGTCACCCACAGCGCCATGGACATGAGCTGATCTACAACCTCTGCCAAGGCCAATATTAACATCAACTGTGCTCTAAACGAAAACAGAATGTTTTCTTTTGGGTGTAGTTAGGGTTAGGGCTAACAGTGATCAATGAGAAGTGGTGCTGGTTTCTTTATGTCTGTTGTGGCATGCAGTCTTTCCCCATCAATCGGTGTGGCCCTTCATCCACACCATACCATAAAAAGTTACATTTAAACTAATATCATATAATAATTTTGGATAATTGTCAATATTATTACTTCGAATTCGGTACCCTGTTCCATTCACAGGGTACCATTAAAGAGTTAGAATTTTATACCATTATGATGGGGTGAGCATAGCACCCCATCGTAACAGTATAAGTGAGTCTGACACTGTCTCTTGATGTCGAAATGAAACCAACCTTCTAGGTACTTGTACTGAAGAGTTATATCTTCCCTCTCGTCACTGTAAGGACTTTTGGTGCTAATGTTCTTTCCCACTTTTGTAAGGTTTGATGAAAGCTATTAACAAAAAATACACACAAACATTTTTTAAAGTTAAGCAAAAAGTGGTTGTAGTTATAATAAAAATGAACAAAGAATAAAGACATGAATATTAATCACCCACCTGCTTTCGCTGACCGTCTGGTCTGATTTCCCATTCAATGGTGTCTGCGTTCACCTCAGCAAAGATAAATGGAGCGTCATACTTCACATCAAGGTCCCCTTCTTTAATGGCCTTCAGAGGACATGGGCCACAGCGAAACATACCTAGAAAGAAAAAAAATCCTTATTTATCCATTTATTTTTCGGAGTACAAAAAAGGCCACAAACCGACTTTTGCACTTCACTGGCAATAATAATCCATAGTTACTCGAGCATACAAAACACAGAAGAGTTTATAGAATAATCATAATATACAAAGCATAAGTTGTTTCTTTTGCAGGATTTCAACTGATATGGGAGCACAAAAGAAGTTGTAAAACAATATATTTATATTCGTAAAGAAGCCCATTTTTAAACATAGCAAGAGGGCCCTACCACTACTCCTTTCCTGAGGAGTGGGGTCCAAGACTTGCCAGCCACCATATCCTTTTGGTAGATCTTCTCTCTGCATGTAAGACTCGACCCAACAATGAAAGTTCCTGACACCACAAACCACATAATAAAGAAAAAAAAATACATTTTAATCACACAATGTTGGGAGTTGTGTTATGTATTCCTATAGGAACTCATAACACATAACATAACAGATTTCTGTGTTTTTGCATGTGCTGTGAACACGAGAGGATCCTACCAGATGCTGTCAGCATGGTCAACTTCCCGCTTATGTATGTTGTAAACCCGGTCGATGGAGAGGTTTCCGTCGGTGTCATGGGCTGACTCAAAGTTGGTGATGCAGCGCGTGGGGATGCCCAGGCATCGCAGCACTGTGAGGGGTCACATGAAACATTAGAAAGGGTGAAGTCTCACCATCTGTCTGTCCTTTATTTTGCATCAACTAAGTTTGTGTTAACTTTAGACATTTTTTGACATGTAACAATGCAAAGTCAAATTCAGGACGACGTTCTGATGAAGGTTTGATTCAGTCTGTGGGTGTGTGTGTGTGTGTGTTTTTAATATTGTGTACTTCTTCTGACCTGTGCAGGCCACAGCTGCAAACACCCAGCATTGGCCATATTTCACTCCAGACTTGGATTTGCTCCACTTCTCAAGGATGGGCACACTGCTCATCCATTGGGTTGGCACCACACCACCCGCATAAGGTGGCTGCCATTTCCCCACCAAGACTCCACCGTCATCATTGGCATTCACCTGGATAAAGGGAGGGGGGGGGGTTAACTACAGAGTTCTAATGCCAGAAGGATAAAATAGATTTTAGTTACTACTATGTTGGCCATGCACATCCGTATACAACCAGCTCTGTGATCTGTTTCTGCTTTTGGCTCTGTTGGCCTGATGCAACACACACATGAATAAAAATAACTTATGGTGGAAGTGAGTGAGTGAGTGAGTGAGTGAGTGTATATCTCCTACCATGGCAATGACTGCCCTGCTGATGTAGACAGGGTCCCATGGCTGACTCATGTCGTTTGCGGGGTCTGACAACGCTGGCTTAGAGTGGTCAAGGATCTCAAAGCAGATGTCCATCACATTGTCTTCAAACTGAGAATGTCACAAAGAGACAGACAGTAATTGTTGGGAGTGTCATACAATTTAAAAAGAGGGAAATTATTGATATTGATACTATATCATATATATATATATATATAATGACTATATAACATAGTCATTATATAGGAATTATCCAACTGTGTGTGTGTGTGTGTGTGTGTGTGTGTGTGTGTGTGTGTGTGTGTGTGTGTGTGTGTGTGTGTGTGT
>JAOPJO010000154.1:14966342-14992301 GCA_027123675.1 Molva macrophthalma
CACACACACACACACACACACACACACACACACACACACACACACACACACACACACACACACACACACACACGGTGCCAAGCAGTGTCAATAGTGAGTCTATCTTAGCAGATGCTCTGTGCTTATCGAACTGTGTCCACTTAACGCATAACATCACTGGAGAGGGGAAGGATGCAATAGACAGGAAGAGAGGCAGATGGAAAGGCAGAATACGAAAGGACTGAAAGCCAAAGACAGAGAGAGAGATAAAGAGAGCAATGTGAGAGAGTGAGAGGGAGAGTTGGCCAGTGTGAAATGAGCAGAAAGCTGGAGATGAAACACAGAGAACACTGGCAGAAAAAATGAGTGTTAAGGTTTGCTTTGCGGAGGGTCGCCATTTTCTTTCTTTTCTTATGCCGACAACACTATTCTCTGCCCCTCCATATTTATCTTTATACCATCCAGCTTAGTGCCTTTCAGTATCCATGTCTCTCTATCCATCTGGCCACCTCTTGAACTAACTGCCACGTCTCTGGCATTGGTCTCCATACAGCCAATTTGATGACAGAGAAAAAGTACACACCCACAACCCTTATCGGCCACATGAACACACAACCTCTATAGTTATTAATCCAACACATTCTTTTCTTTTGAGGTCATATCCACTAATCTGGTGTCAGCAAAACCCAATCTGATAGGCACGGATGTCTTTGGCAATGAAAATCTATGCAGAACTCTGCGGTGTCATTCTAGCTGTTTACAGACATGTCATCATATGCACATTTATAAAAAATCTATTTATTTTCAACTGAAACTACAGCTGTAGTGTCCCAGAAAGCCAAAGAAATTAATGGGAAAGACATTTTTGTTAGCGGATACTTTCTGGCACAAGCACCGCGCTAGCCAACTAGCCTTGTGCTCATATGAAGAGACACATAATTCAATAAGGTTTCAAATGACTTGGCTGAATGTGGATACATTCTTTATTTGAATACATGCTCATTTAAAAAAAGAAACCCATTCAATTGGCTTCTACAACAACCTAGAAAGGGACGACATAAAACTTTTAAAAAGTTTGTCCAACCGACCAGCCAGCAGCTGAACTTCCAACACTTGGAGAGCCACGCAGAGCCAACCATGATCCTTCCAATAAAAAAGTCCCAGAAACCGTCTGTAGCAAACCGTCTGTAGCAATCTGTTACGCAGCGCTCCTAACAGATAGCACATCCTACTGGTGTGTGACCCACTTAAGAATGCTTATCACAGGATAAAATCCTGTAGAACAAGGACACCGGGCCAGTGAAGTTCTCAAGTGAACTTCACCGTCTCGAGAGTCAGGACAATTTAAGATGGAATTAAGTAAAAGCGCATCAAACTTGAGAGAAGTGGGTCTGATGCTTGTGATAGCTGACTTCTACTTGGCCTAGCCGGGCTAGCAAGGTGTTAGCCTGGTGGAGAGCTAAATCAATACACATCATGAAGGATGTTAAGGTCTCAGGACATGTAGAACTATAACAGTAGCGATAGAGTTTTGTACCCATACTAGAGAGACCATGGTGTAATTTTCCTTAAAAAATAGGAAAATAAAAAGCTGATGGAGGAATTAGACACAAACGCTTACATGCCTATGCTCTAGTCAAACTGGTAACCTAAATACACCATGCCCCTGGCCGCTGCGCTCCAGAAACCGACCTGCTTTCCTCAAGCAGTACCCAAATCTCTCTCTGGTTCTATCTAGGTTATATGTGAACCATGCCAGTTCAGCCTTATAGGATATACAGAGAAGCATACACTCCCCTAATGGATGTAGCTCGTACTTGTGTAGCCATTATAAAAAAAAAAAATAGTTTCCCTTGGACATTAAAATATTAATATAATAGAATAGAAAAGTATATTTAAAAATCTAGGATAAAAGAAACATAACAATCATGTCCTTTAAATACTTTATATCCCTTCAAAAAGTATCTGAAAGATATGTACTCCCCACTGGCCACAAGCAGAGAAAAGTTGATTACACACCACTACATACAATTCCCCATTAATACTGTTTATTTTGGTTCTCGGGTAGATATGTCCATTTACGTTTCAATGAGTTGTCCTGAATATGCTGTGTTCTCCACTTACTGTCCTTAATTAACAGGGTTTTCTTTTAAAGGGAAATATGGGGTTGGACACCAGAGATGGAGAGCATGGTACAGAGCAGAGACACGGAGAAGACCAGACTGAATTCAACCACTCTCAACCACACACCTACTCCACAAAATAGGAACATTTAAATTGGGTTTTCAGACAAATTCCAACTTTCTTTTTGTTTCATCATGACTGGATTTCATATAAACCAATAAAAACACGAGAGAGGGCGCGTTCTCTTTAATGGTTGAGAGAATTGGTTGCACCGCCATGCTGCCAGAGCCTAAGTGCTCTTCCAGTCAGTCACTCACTCAATTTATCCCACCCACCCTGGCAAACATCTGTCTGCCTAATACTAACACAGAGCTCCTAAAACAGAAACCAGAGCCAGCAAGACACAGCCAACTGAGCAAGAGTGAAATTAAGAAAAGGGAAAGATAATTAAAACAATGGGCCAATGGATATAAAGAGAGGAACAGAATTGAGGGAAGCAAGGAAAGTCAATCAAAGGTAACAATGGAGATATCAGAATAAAAATGCAAAGGCAGAGATGAAAATACAAAAAGAGAATAAGATCAAAAACCGACACCAGACTGAGAGGAAGAGCAAGGCATAGAGATGTTGACTGTGTACAGAGACATTATTCGGAAATGCTACCAAGGGAAAGCAAAGGATGGATAGAGAAGAATGATTACACTCAGAGAAAGAGAAAGAGAGATAATGAGAAGAAGGAACAACAGACAGAAAACCACCATGGGCCAATGAAGGGAGAAATGTGATGCAAGCCTAGATAGTGCCAATGACCTGAAAACCAGTTAACCGCCCGGTTGCCTTGAGTGAGGCACTCAGTAACAGCAGGTCTCTCCCTTACCCAGAACCACAGTGCCAGAGCCTGTAAGATTAGCTGCAAATCCATTTCCTTACTGTACATATTGATTCAATTAGGTATGTATGTGAGAGACAGAGAGCGTGATGGAGAGATAGAAACTGAAGTGCTGTGTCATGACACCGTGGTAACAATTCTACATAATACACAATCTTTGTAAGATATAAACTAAATACATAAATAACTGCAAAGCAATTATCTTATAAATCACTCTTCAAACACAGGGCAATTCATAGGGCTTGACAAAGGCAAATGGGATAATCCACAAAAGGACAATCATTAAACAGCCAATGTGTAATACATCCTAGAGGACAAGAGATTGACACAAAACAATAAACTATTTCCTGATTTCAACTATATTAATGACCAAATAATACCAATTCATATTAACAGCAATAGGTATGATTTAAGAGCTATAAATGGAGAGTAATGTTAGAAATGGCAAAGTCAACAGTCAGCTTTTTATGAGTGAAATGCTTTGTGAGAATTTTGTAATGAGACCATTTCGATTTTAGACATTTCCGACCAATCAGGGCTTCTCTTCCCTGATTGGTTCGGAGAATCCATCTTGCCTGTCAATCAAATCCGCGGACATAGGTTCTCAATGGTGGAGAAATGTATTGAGGGCAGGAGCTGAGAGGGAGGGTACCGTTTTTTGGGTTGTTTATTTTCAAAGTCTTGCTCTCTTCTGCTCTTTCTCTGTACAACTCTCAAATCTTACCTAGAGCAGCTATGAAATAATTCTGATATTATTTTACAGCAATCAACAGGGGCACAATAGGATTGTAGAGGCAGTGGTCTTCTGTGACAGAGCATTACCACATTACCGTAGCCCTACATCAAGCTTCTAATAGCTACCCGTCACTATAAAAACCCATTCATCCCCTCATTTGTCCACTCGAAAAGGGAATTGTTTTACTCCTGCAGTACTACTGGCACCACAGAAAATCCCATGAATAATGATCTCTTGGTTCACCTGTATGTCAGTGTCTTTGACCGGCTCCAAGGGCTCAAAGCTAGTGGCAGCACTCAGACTCTCCAACCTCTGAGAGATGTGGAAGATGTCTAGTCCTCTGGAACCCAGGAGGATGGACCTGAAGAAAGTAAAAAGACACATGGGACTAAATTGGGGAACAGTCCTTTTGTTTCCATTAACATGGAAAAGGAAAACAAGGTCGCTCAAGACTTAAAACGTAAGACTAATAAACTATCGAATATGTTGTTTGGAAGAAAAACAAAGTCAACTTCAGAGCAAGAATAAAAAATGTAAGTTAATAGCTAAGTAAAATGATTACCTTTACTTGCTTATCTATGCTGTATGCAGTGTATATATTCAGAGCAGAACTCATTTTTCTCTTGTCTACCACATGGTGAGGAAGACAAGAGAAATAACATACTGAAAGAAAGGTAACGTGGTCGACACAAATAGCTTGGAAACATAAGTATATTGTGACTGTATTTCAGAATATTATATACAACTACACACGTTGTAGTTGTCCTATTTGGATTGTTATTGGCTTGAATACTGTATTTTAGTCTAGAAGCCGATTTCTTGCTTTGCTTTGAGCAACTGCCTTGCATATTCACTAGGGCTGATGCTCCTCACCAGATGAGGGAGCTTGTTAGTCAAAACGAAATGAGACAGCAGAAATCGAAACGGCAAGGTTTACCAATGATAAGAGAACCTATTGGCTACAACTGATGTGAGGGAAATAAGAGCAAACCCTTATTTGGCGCTGTTTGAGTCAACAGTGTATATTTAGGAATTTGGTTTGTGACTAGGACTAGTTCTGCTAGCCAGCAAGTAGACAAAAAGTCTTCACTTTTGAATTTTTCCAATGTTCATGCTGATTTCCAATGTTCAAATTAAATCCCTTTGTTTATTTGATATAATAATTAGGAAAGAAACGTATGAAATGATTTGGGTCCATTGGAAATATTTTTTGCTCACTGAGCACTATGGTACTGAAACAAAAAAGCTGGCTATACAACTGGGCTATTAGTGTCTTCTGAGATGTCATCCTTACGCTTTGACATCTGCAGCATCCTGAGAGGTGCGGGTCAATGTGCGGGACCTGAGCCTCTCCCCAGCCTGCTGTATCTCCTGAAGGTTCCTCTCCACATGAGGAAGCTCTGACACCGCTTCTGTCTCGGCGGCTAACTGCTCTGCCTGCTGTAGCAGCTCTCCAAAGCCCTCGGTGTCCATAGCTCTATAGAAGATAAAACAATGAATCGGTGAGGGTGACAAAAAGGGCAAAAAGAATACTTCCACGTTTAACTCTGCACCAAAGTTCTCCATTTCACTAACGACAAAGTGCAGTAGAAGAGACGGTGTATTTACTTATTATATAATGATGCCTAATAAACTAAAGCTAGCATTATACATGAAACATTTTAATGACAACAAGTGGTATTGTATTGAACCATATATAGATCAATATCAATTTATCGTTAAGAAGTTTATCGCTAAGAGACATTTCATGTTTACATGGTGATTTCGTGCGACTGACAAGAGCGCACATGTGATACTGAGGATGCATAACATTAGCCCATGACATCCTGATCGGCTACATTACAGACAGACTATTACCTATCACGCAATTTAGACAGAGAGCAAAACGTAACGTTATAAAACAAGGGGGGTGGGGGGGAAACGTCGCTAATAATTTATAATAGTAGCATTTCTAGCCTTGCTTCGTTAGCATGCGTTGTTAGCTTAAAACGACCACTGATACATTGGGTCAGGTTAGCTAGTTTGAAAATTGCTTATGTTAACTCGCATGCTTGCTCGGGAAATAGTGATGGAATGTTAATGATGTATTTCCACTATAAGCTGCAAACAATTAAACAACTAACCTGCTATTTAGACAGGATATTATATATTCCCTTACTCCTCAGATGATAGCTTGAAACTTGATATTATGGTAAATCTTGTACGGTCGCTCGGACATAACCCGGCATTTCTAAGAATGTCACTGATTGGACGAGGCTTTTTCTTCGTCTCTAATTTATTTCATTATAACGTCCACAGTGCAGCAGTACTGCCATCTGCTGGATATTACCACAGTCCGTTACTTTCCTATGCACAGAGCTGGCCTCAGGCAGATCTCAGCAGAGGGGCTTTCATTTTCAATAGGTGGGCACCTTTTTACATGGTTCTATAGGTATTCGCTTTGTAGTGTGCATTATATTTGTAGTTATGTAGCCGTGGTCATCAAATAGATTTCACCTGGGGAAAGATTTGCACGGAGTTAATACTATGTGGGCCAGGCCCAGAGCTTATGGTGTTCTCACAACCCCCATGCACCCCGACCTTTACACACTTAGTCAAACATTCATTGATGTACAACACTTTATCCCACCGTCTTACACTCAAGACAATGTTCAAACCAGTCTTTCCCATTATAAATTGCAGGGTATTCAATTGCCATACCTGTCTTTGCACTGATCCTTTAATTTCTAATGAATAATTTCAGACCAGAAGATGTCAGTCATTTTGAATCCATCTTGTCCCAAGAATACAGTGGTGTGACAACCCTTGCTGGTTTGCAAGGAAACAATAACAGACCCACTTAAAAATATACTTTGCAAGTTAGCTCCCATATTAAATACCACTGAAATAGTCAGTTCAATTTAACATTTTTCTAAATATGCATTGGAATATTCATATCTGGCCCGCTGGTTGCTAATTGAAGACCCCTGCTATACAGTATGCCTGTCAGACATTTGTAAGTATTTTAAACTCATTGTCCTTAATTATATGACATATCTGTCTACAAAACACTTTCTGGATAGGAGCATAATACATTTAAATGCAGTAATTTAGCAGACACATCAGACATAAAGTTTAAGTGTGGCAGAGAAGTATCCTTATAACCATCCTGATTTTTTATTAATTCCTTAACATTTTTAAAAGGTGGCCAGGGATTCATGGGCCAGAACCAGGCAAGCAGAGAACCAAAAAAGCATACAATTACATTCGGCCCATAGGAGATCTTGTGCAGGTGGAAGGAAGAATAACACCAATTATCCAATTCTGGAGGCCAATGTTCAACAGTGAGTATAGACATTGAGGTTGAGTATTTCATTCCACGATCAGAAGTGTTGGTGTTGGATGGCCACTACAGTCCACAGACTTCAATATTATTGAAGTTCTGTGGAGAGATCTCAAACATGCCGTGCATGTAAGGAGTCTGAAGAATGTTTCTGATCTAGAAGTGTTCTGCCAGGAACAATGGGGAAACATAAAAACTGAAAGACTCTTAGCTGGCAATAGGAAGAATTTGCAAGCTGTTATAGTTGCCTGAGGATAAGTTAAAGTACTAGCTGACAGGGCCTTTTGTCACTTTGTTTATTTTTTTAACAAAAAAATGTGGA
The DNA here is from genome assembly GCA_027123675.1 of Molva macrophthalma. Taxonomy (NCBI): domain Eukaryota; kingdom Metazoa; phylum Chordata; class Actinopteri; order Gadiformes; family Lotidae; genus Molva; species Molva macrophthalma. The sequence goes on from JAOPJO010000154.1 coordinate 14,973,715, forward strand.
GACAGAAATAATCCATAAAACAAAGAAATGCATCATGTTTAACTTTGCACCATTAAGAGGGCCGGTTAGCTTCTGTTCACAATTTTAAAATGGCCTTCTGACCAGGGGTGCCCAGAACTTTGCACTGAACTTCATATAACAAATATGTACAATAAAACAAAATAACCATAACATGATTTTCTAGGTAAAATGCTTTTTGGACAATTTCATTATCAGCGTATTTCCATTAACATTGGACTTAACATTTGCAAAATAAGAACTTGTACGAAATAATAAAACGATAATTGCTGCCACATGTCAATCATTCATCTGTCACTTCACTGGACCTGCTTCTTTAGTGGCACTGAAAAGGGTAATGTGTGACAAGAGTCCCAATGTGTTTGACGGGTAAACTTGTTTACCGTTTCACTTCTCCTGGCACTACTTGAACTGGTTGTCAATAAGTGTGCCTTTCATCTTAGCTTTCTTTGCCTCCAGTTCAGCCAGCTCTTGAAGTCGTTTCTTGCTCATTCCCTTTCTCTCCAACTGCTTCTCAATCACTTTGGCATTTTGGGCGTAAGAGTCTGCAACCTCTCTTGCCTCAATCTCCTCTTCTTCCTCATCAATGGTGGACACTGTGACTGAGCTGAACTTGCCCATGTCTTTAGTCCGCTTCGTCATCATGACCCGGACTTTTTTAGGCGCCTCAGGTGGCTTTTGGCTGTAGACACTTGTGTTCCCAAATCCTTGTCCGAACTTTACAACCGCTTCATCGACAATAAACGTGACAGGAGTGTTCTTCATCTGATGCTGGTAGAAAAGTACAAGCCCACATTTACCACACTTTTTGCGATACTGTCGCTCGATGCCATCTGGTCGCTTTATATACACGTTTTCGTCGTCCTCCACGTTGCAAAACTTGTGGGCATGTTTGGCTGCATCAATTACTCGCGCTTTATCCTTGGGCCGCATGGGGAGTTTTTCCAATTGACAATCCAGTACCAAAACCATTTGACCACACAGACAATAGTAGACGTGAAGTGGTTTTTCCCCATCATCGTATTCTTCCCTGTCTCTGGTATCCGAACATACAACGCTTCTCGAAACAACTTTAGGCATGTTTCCTTTAAAAGTCCAAACGTAATCTAAAAACGAACTTTCTTTCGACGTTAAACGCAATACAGAGTTCGATTCGTCAACACGGATGAGCCTCGAAAAGTGCTTCCGGTGTGTCTCTTTTGGATTCGCCGAGTAGAAACGTCCAGCACCTTATAAGTTCTGCTTAGGGAAATCGATATTCACGTATAGTTTCTGCATACATATCTTTGGTTTTTTTGTTCTGTTCTACGTTGTAAGGTTTAAGTTATGGGTCTTTGAATCCCGTTTGTAGTCTGCCGAGCGACGAAATATTTTATTGAAAAATTATTAAAAATATATTATTTATCTAATTTAAAGTTATCTATTTTAGATCACCTAGACGCACAATTTCATCCAAACAGAAATCTCGAACAGGTAAAGTAAAAGCTGTTTATTTTCACATTGAGACGTACAAACGACTACACACAATTTCAACAAATAGTTTACATTGGTCCCTTCTTCCAAGGCTACATAAAGTAGAGTTCCACAGCTCCGGTCCTCACTGGCAACAATTTGCGTCGCAGGTCTTGTCTTTGCACACGCACCCGGAGGCGCACTTGCTGCAGCCTGACTGACAGCACTCACAGCAACCTGCCGGGACATATCAGGATCATACAAGTAACCGGGTCTAATGACACGTCTGCATCGTTATTTCAACATCACATCAATTATATTTATATTTATATTCTTGGATTTTGTGCAAGAGCCGTTTGCGCAGGTGCATGATGTACCGCAGTTACAGGTTCCAGCTACAAACACATAGTATCATATAAACTGTTCCGTCCGTCAAATGACAATTTAGAACAGGTAACGTTACACAAAAATATGTGCAACTCACTCTTGGAGCAGTCGCATGCTCAGTCCTTCTCTGCGTACCACGTGTGTTCTAGGCTCGCTGGAATATATTGTCTGACGGCATTTTTGCTAGAGTGTCACTTCTATTGTCCGTATGAAAACTAAGCGGGTGCAAAACACACGGCCCTCGTGCTGTTTATTCTGCGCACGGATATGTCGAAAGGAGATTAGAATTTCTGAAGTTGGGGCGGGTGCACTATTTACATTGTAATCACTATTTACATTATATGTCTACATATTTATGTATACAAGTTATTTTGCATCCGTTTTACCTTGATTCCGATTTCATGTATTTGTACTATGTATGGAGTTTAACACTTAACCTAACATTGTACAGAGTAAGTAGTAGGTAAATGTAGTTTATTTTCACATAGAGTACGGCAATTTCAACAAATATTTTACATTGGTCCCTTCTCCAAAGCCTCCATTAAGAAGAATTTCAGACAGCTCCGGTCCTCACTGGCAACAATTTGCATCGCAGGCATTGTCTTTGCACACGCACCCGGAGGCGCACTTGCTGCAGCCTGATGGACAACACTCACAACAACCTGCCAGGGTAGGAAAACACAATCCGTTATATAAAGCCAATCACAAGGGCATGGGTGGTGAGAGTTACCGGTTTGCAATGTTCAACTCAATATACATTAACAGAATTAAAAAAAAATAAAAATAAAAATAAAAATATAACTTATCTTACTTTTCTTGCATGTGGTGCAGGAGCAGTTTGCGCAGGTGCATGATGTGCCGCAGTTGCAGGTTCCAGCTACAAACACAATACTTACAATACAACATACTCTGTGTTGCATAACGGACACTTACGTCTATCACATAACACAAACAATTACAAGTCATCTGTAGGCCTATAACTCACTCTTGGAGCAGTCGCAAGGGTCCATTTTTGAGATCGTGGTCAGTCCTTCTATTCGTAGCGAGAATGTCTTCTTGTCTCGTTTAATTGAATTGTGAGATGGCATGTTGTTGAGTGTCACTTTTAAAGTGTCCGGATGGAAACAAAACCGGGTGCAAAGCACAGCAGACGACTGTCGTGCTGATTATTCAGGTCTGCAGCTAGACCCTTCTCGATTATTCTGCGCAGATGACACTCCTAAAGTTGGGCCGGGTGCTTTCTTTAAACCAAAACACTGGATGAATAACCTTTTTGAAATTCGGCAATTTATTCAGGCACACAGTTGTATAGGCCTATTAACCAAAAATATTATATTCGGGTCTTCCTTCCTTATTAGCGATGCCAAGTTGAAAACGAATTGTCCCCGAAATTAATATTGGAAAAAGCTAGTCTGACCTTAACAAATGTATAATTCCCAATAAACTAGAAGTAAATGTTCCATAAGCATTATCCATGTAGCTTCGAAGTAAATTCATCCCTGATAAGTCTAAACTGTTAATACATTTTTCACCCGTTGTGAATGTTTATTCTCAGCAATTATGGAATAATGAGTCTCTGGTTGCTTGATAGTCATTACGTTTGTTCTACTGTAACAAAAACAAGGATCTGATTGTATCGTACAAGACCAGCTCTATGTAAACATGCTGCAAGGTTAAGCTTCCACAACGCCAAAAACAAGACATAACTGTTATGGACCCATCCCAGTTAGCACAAACCCAAATATGCCCTGATTTAGCCCGGTCGAAAATGGGTCTACAATTTCGACGGGGATGTATGTTACGTCTTTTAAACGGAAAAATGCTCACTGGTTCAAAAACTAAGTGGTTAAATATATCTTCGTTAAATATGGGAAAGGCATCCTACTCATGTCCCCCACTTTATTACCCGGTGAAAATTAATCTACAAGATAATGTAGACCTATTCTCAATGTTAAGCAGTAGTATTTGTATCTTTTACACGGGAAAAAAAAAAGCTCACTGGTTGAAAAACTCAGAGATTACAAACCCAAATAGTGTAGTATAGAGTAACCAATAGAAGGGATAAAGCTATCTGTAGTTAAACGTTTAATTAAGAATTGCACACTAAATGGACTTTAAATTAGGTCTAAATGCGACGTTTAATAAACGGTCACAAAAAGCCTAGATATGATTTTTTTTTAAACGTCTTTTCAACGACAAAAATGCTCACTGAGCTAGCTCAACATTTTCGCTGGCCTGGCTGGTTAGTCTACGGATGTATAGGGAGGATATCATAAATCACCCAAATGAGTCCCAAAAAAAACAACATGTAGAGTAATCACATTTTATTTTTTACATTGATACGTACAAACGACTACACATAATTTCAACAAATAGTTTACATTGGTCCCTTCTTCCAAGGCTACATAAAGTAGAGTTCGACAGCTCCGGTCCTCACTGGCAACAATTTGCGTCGCAGGTCTTGTCTTTGCACACGCACCCGGAGGCGCACTTGCTGCAGCCTGAAGGACAGCACTCGCAGCAACCTGCCGGGACAAGATAGACCAATCAGTTAAATAGCTCTGGATAGCAGCCCACAAGGTTATGCAATTTAATGGTCTCACGACCCGTCTATAATAACATTTCAACATCACTTCACTTAGGGCTGAAGGCTGAATATTGAATGACATCTTTTGCGCCCAAGGTGATTTATCTTACTTTTCTTGCATGTTGTGCAGGAACAGTTTGCGCAGGTGCATGCTGTGCCGCAGTTGCAGGTTCCAGCTACAGAAACACAAACACAAGACACTATTATAAAATAGCCCACTCTGCTTTGAATAACGGCAATTGCGGCGATCAGATAACACAAACAATTAATATTTAAAAAAAATAACTCACTCTTGGAGCAGTCACAAGGATCCATCTTTTCAGGTAGTGGTCAGTCCTTTTCTGTGTAGAGCGAATGTGTTCTTGTCTCGTTGGATTGTATGATGGCATGTGGCTAGAGTGTCACTTTTATAGTGTCCTGATAGAAACAAACCCGGGTGCAAAACACACGGCCCTCGTGCTGTTTATTCTGCGCACGGGTTTTTCTAAATAAAAGTACATTCCTTAAGTTGGGGGATGTGCCATTTGCAAATTACGTAAGTCTAACCGAATATTCACCGAGAAAATATAAGGGAGAAAAAACCTTAACCTTAGTACCCCTGAATGTGTTCAAGTACATACTGTGCTCTGATGATGTGATGTCTATATCATTTCGGTATAAAATATTGTGGTCGATTGGATTATTCATTCAACAGATCTAAGGTCCTGCGTCCATCTAAAGCGGAAAATGGTAAACATGCAAGGAAATCTGAGAGATCAGAGCATGCTCTATATAACGCTGTGATAATATTATTCATTTCATAATACATTTTGGAACACCGGACTTGTCCTTGTTCAGTCGTGTGTTAAAAAAGGGTCATTCATATTTTTGTGATTTTCCGTGAAAGTTTTAATTAGTGCACACGGCACACAAAATCTTGGATGCAGTAAACAACTTTTTTTCAATGCTGCATTGTCATTCTTCCGGAACGAGCGTGTGACCGGTATCGCTGGATCACACCCCCCCTTTAGCTCTGCACTCGTCTCGGCGTCCGGCGCCTAGGAAACAAAAGGCTGACGTCATACTTTTGCACTCGTAATTCTTTGTTTCTTATGTTAAAACTCAAACTGTAAAGAATCAACCTATCTATCTATCTATCTATCTATCTATCTATCTATCTATCTATCTATCGAAATAGAAAGATATTGAAGCTATTGAAGATAAGGAGAAGATTTTAAGTGACGTTATTACAAAAAAAGTTAGACTAAGTAAACCAAATATTGTATCAAGTTTACTAACATACAGCAATTATAGTTAGTAGAACTAAGCATATACAGGGGCTTACTTATTTAAATAAATCTGTACTTATTGACAGGCGGCATTTGTTAGTTAATGAATGATAGATAGATTAGGGCTACTGATAGTCAACATATACAAGTCAACAAACAATTTCCCCACCTTATTATATGGGCCAATTTCTGCTGCTGCTGCTGTTGTTGTTGATGAAGATTTCGTTGTAAATCAGGCCATATTTTCTCGTAAAACAATTACTTTTATTTTTTTATTTGCCACTTTGTCATTTTTTAAATATGTTAAATGTTATTTTTGCAATGCAAGATAAATTGATTAGCAAATTGATTAGCATTTATTTTGGTATCGTTTTACACTGTTACATTTTGGTCATATATTCTTATTTTTGCTGAAAACGTGCTTTAGTCTGACCTTAATGAACCACTTTCAGTGTGAAAATTATATTCTAATTATATTATATTATATCGGCAAATAATATATATATGCATTTCTAGGACCCTAGTTTTCATCGAATAAAAAACGATCGCTACTTTCTGTCCTACTTATAGATTTAAAGGTTTATTCTACATAAATGTCAGTTGCCGTTTGTGGTTGTTCAATAAAGTTGGTAAGAAATTAAATGGCGGCCATTTTTGTATGCATCCAACCAGACACACACGTTACATATCATACATACACGCTGTGACGGCAGTTAAATTCACCACATAATGTCCACGTGGTGGTAGTTACTTAATATTACTTAAGATAGTTAACTGGAGTTTATATACGCGGACTCTCGGTTTTGGCTTTGGGCACGGAAATGGCAACACACAGTAAACGATTCAAGGTTAGAAAGCATACCCATGTGTGAAATGTGTTATAAGCTACAGCCACAGTCAGTTGTGAAATAAATCAGTTACTACGCTTCATGCGGTTCGTTTACCTACTTACTAAGTGCATGCGGATTTCAGATGGTACCATCTACTGGGTATTTGAATGTTTGTTGTAAACACATATGGGCTTTTCGTACTACGAAGCAAACTTGATATTCCAAAAGACTGAAGCTTGCTGTTGTGCATTTCTTCCTTTATGTTGATATTGACATGACTGGAGAAACGAACAATCCCGACCATGTGATGTTTGGTCGGGGTCATTGAAACTGTAACTTGAACCACATTCCCCTCTGTGCAAATGACAGCTAGATGATGGATCAGATGATGGCTCCTCTTTGCAAAACTTCCTACAGTGGTGCGACAGAGTGGGCCTTAAACTTAACCACAACAAGGTATGTATTATTCTAACTTGCAGTGCTATTCCTTCTGTTTACCTGTCAGGTCAACCTAGATTACAGTTGACCCAAATTACATTGACAGAAAAATAAAACAATTTATCAATATTTCTGTGACCTTACAGAATGTGTAACGTCGAATGAACCCTTCTCCCATTAGGTGTATGTGAGTAGTAAGGGAACACTAGCAGACTACGGGATGCTGGCTAAGGAGGACATAGAGGAAGGGGAGGTTCTGTTTGCTATTCCCAGGTCGGTTCTGCTACATCAGGGAACATCCAAGGTCTCTGCAGTACTCGAACAAGGTGATGCTCTACAATTGTGAAGCACTGTCACACAAAAATGTGTTAAAAGACTAGCATGATGGGCTGTTCAGCTCATATCAGCTTATGTCTTATCTGCTGCTTTGGTCACAATTTTTACAGAAGGTAAAGCGATTTAATATTCAGATCTAATCAGGCCTCCACATTACCAACTCATCACGCCAACACATCACACACACTCACATCATGTCACATCTTCATCTATCTCCAGGCAAGGAGTCGCTGGAGAGCTCGTCGGGATGGGTGCCACTACTTATGGCCCTGCTGTATGAGTACACCTGCCCGGAGTCCCCCTGGGCTCCCTACCTGTCACTCTGGACCGACTTCAGCAGCCTGGACCAGCCATTATTCTGGTCAGAAACAAAACTAATATATACGTTTAGTTTAGTAGCATCGATTATTAGTTGCACGAGTGATAGAATCTCAGTGTTTATTTACTTTATCCATTTAAGTCCAGATGTTCATTCAAGAGTTGTCAGGGAGGGTAACAATAATCTTACAGTTATCCAAATCGAATCCCTGTGGTGTTTAACTGCTGTTGGGGGGATTGTGCGGGGTCCGTGAAGGTCCAAAGAGGAGCGGGAAACCCTCCTCAGGGGCACTGGCGTCCCGGAGGCTGTAGAGCGGGACCTGGCCAACATCCAGAGGGAGTACAGCACTGTGGTCCTCCCCTTCATCGCCAAACACACCGACCTGTGGAACCCCAGCACACACACACTGCAGCTGTACACACGGCTGGTAGCCTTCATCATGGCCTACAGGTGATGAGGCTCATGCATTCACTCACACACTGAAAAATAGTAAAATTCCCTCCCCCCCTTATTATATTATCATTTATATTATTAGTAATATTTGTATTATTTTTCTGGGTAGTTTCCAAGAGCCACTGGAGGAAGAAGAAGAGGAGGATGATGATGATGAGGAAGAAGAGGAGGAAAAGGCCTCCAACCTACCAATGATGGTCCCCATGGCCGACATGCTCAACCACGTGTCCAATCACAATGCCAACCTCGAGTACACGCCGGTGAGGATGCACGCACTGCACCATAGATCTACACAGCAAAAATCGTCCGTCTGCAGGCTCGTCTACACTTGGTGTTTCTATGCTTCTTTTGTGATAAAATTTCACGGCAATTGCGTCTACACACCTGACACTTGTGTTTCCTGACCTGCTTGATCGATTTTCCCTTCATTTCAACCCATTCTAAATCTGTCTCCATATGTCCATGGTGTTTTCTTGCCCTTTCTTTAAGGAGTGTTTGAAGATGGTTTGTGTGCATCCCATTCGCAAAGGTGAGGAGGTTTTTAACACCTACGGCCAGATGGCCAACTGGCAGCTTCTACACATGTACGGCTTCACTGAGCCGTACCCTAGCAACTGCAATGAAACTGCCGACATCCCTATGGCCAACCTCTACAAAGCTGCAACGCAAGGTGACCAAATATATTGTTAATCTATGACCTTTACCGATCATGCTTCATCCGTTAATCAATCATTTATCTGAGATTGTAATTTAATTACAAGTTAAGCAAATAGTGAGTCAACGGTTCTAAAATCTGCCTCACCCAGCAGACTATAGAACAGTTCACTATCTGTTTACCTTTTTGAGAAGGGCCCATATGTAAATAAGGCCAGCAACCTTAGTCCATAGAGCAGAGAGCTTATTAACAAGGCTTCTCCTAGCAGTCAGAAGAGTGAACAGTGGAGGGTTGAGGGTTTTTCAGAGATGCTCAAAAGAAAAATGTGCTCTGAATGGCGTGATAGATGGAAGGAGGAAAAATGAACTGGTAGCGGTCTTGCCTATTTCACTCTTCAGGCATTCAGTCTGACCTCGACCGACAGCTGGTAGAGGAGAAGAGAGCATTGATTCTGGAGATGATGGGAGAGAAGGCGGCTTTCATCTTTGGCAAGCAGGGCTGTCTCACAGACATGGAGCTCCACACCACACTTAAGGTAAAAACATTGGGTGATTTTTGTTATAGGGATTGTGACTTCTGGCTGTTTAATTAGGAGGATAAACATATACTTGGACCCTGATGAACTGGTTTGATTTGAATGATAATGTTCTTCTGTAGGTTCTTTGCATGTCAAGGGACGAGTTCCAAGAGTTTCGAGACAACGAGGGATGGGAGGAGGAAGAAGAGGCGGATGAAGAGAAGGTTTCATTGGCTTTCACCAACGAGGGGCTGCCTGGCCTTAAGGCTCCATGGCAGTGTTTGATCCATGCAGCAGCCCGTTTGACTTTGGACAGCTATGGATCAGTTGAGGGAAGTAAAGAGGGAGTGTGCGTGGACAGGGACCGCATGATAATTGAGGACAAGGTACAGCTTGAAGGACTCCACCCCAGGCAGCAGAGGGCACTTCAGGTGCGCCACGGTCAGAAGATAATTTTGGACAGAGTGCTGGCGCTGACCAAGTCATGATGCACAGTGTATCAGAGCCACATTATTAAATGTGCAAATCTTGACAAGTGAACACTAATTCAATAGTACTTTCAAGGTACTTTTGTGTTAAGGCACTCTATGTGATCACTTTTCAGTTAACTATGCATTTTTATGGTCCTGTTAACATTTTATTAAATGATTTAAAGTTGATATGAATCGAATATTAGCTCCATAGTATCAGCAACATTGGGTTTTGTAATAACAGAAAGATTCACTTTTTTTAATGCTTTATTTCCTGTATGTATGCATACTGCAGTTAAGTAGCAAGAACTAAAGGCAACTATAAAGAACTACAAAAACACACGGACCAATACATTTACAAAACATTCAAAATCCTTACAAAATGGCCTGTATTGGTCCTTGTTCTTTAATGAGGATCTTTGTACAAATTTTCAAGATGCAGTTTTGCCATCCTACCATTACTGACAATTTTACAAGTGCCAGGGAGAAGATTTAATAGGTACAGATAGACGTGACAACACTTATTGTCACTCCTCCCAACACACAGAATGGACCCCCATCCCACTCAGGATGACAATCCAATGAATTCAACCTCTTGCCGCACATCCAAAAAGGCTCAAAAAAGCAAAACAAAGAGCAGGTAGCCGTTTTATTGCATCCTCTACTTTTCATATTGACTGAAAAAGAAAAAGTCAAAGCAGAAAAAAAAAAAACTTTTGGGAGGGAGGCAAACCAGGGGCTTTGGTAATGAGTGGATATATGTACGTGTCTTTGCATGTATTGTTACATTTGAAATGGACACTTTAATTTATCCACCTAGTCATTCAATCCCCTTCCCCAGCCCAGATATTTACAAAAAAATATATTTAACAGCATGTCCAAATCTCTCTACTGAACATCAGAGAGACAAATGACAACTCAAACTCTTCAGATTTGTATGCAGTAGTCCTATCCATTGTTTGAGCGAGTATCATTGCCAGTTTGTCCAGTGCCAACAGTAAAGGAGGTGGTGTGTGGATGTGTGTTAGGGCCCCAGCGTCTTTCCCATAGACAACAGGTTTGGTTGGGACAGACTAGCTGGCACCAGTGCCTTCCATCACCTGTTGGGCCTGCTTCTGTCCCATACAGCACTGAGCTACGGACTGGAACAGCCTACAACAAGGAGAAATTAATGATTAGCATCCATCTGTACTAACCCAATTGGTGTCATTAGAAAGCAGCAATATTTGGCAGCTTAGCCATTCAAAATTCCATCAATAAAAATAAATGTGCACATCACAAGGCGAGTTAGCTACTGAAGCTCAGTAACAACTCCTCAATCAAATTGGGTGAAAGGGTCTGATTACCTACAGTAAATCCAAGCATCTTAACTTCAAACTTACTTTTCAATCTCAGGTGCACAGTGCACAAAGTCATGGCTCCAGAACTTGAAGGCAGGATTTTTGATGAGCTCAATAAAGGTGATGAGAAGCCCCCATGGATGTGGTCTGTTCACGATCAGCCTTTCCAGCAGAACCCTGCGCAAAAGAAAATACAACCGGATTCAGACCAAAATAAGCTTAATGAAAGTCAAGTGGTGTTGAGTCACTCCCAGCTGACACTACAGATCTACTTGTGTGGGAGCAGGAGCCCTGAAGACCTACCTGGTGATCTGCTCCTGGATGGCCTCGGTGTTGGCCTCAGCAAACAGGTAGAGCATGGTGCAGCTGAAGTAATGGGTGTGGCTGTTCGGGTAACGGAGCTGATTGGCTATCGCATTGAGGAACAGGTAACGCCCTGCAGAAAACATGTCAAGAAGGATTTACAATCTGGAATCTTGGTCATATTTTGGTTGTACAAAATATCTAGCATTCCTTAAAACTTCAATGAATCAGAGGTTATTAATAACAAAATTACAGATACTGGCACATGCACATCATATGGTCTTACCCTCCGTGTCCAGATCCACAGCCAGGTTTTGGAAGATGTCCATGTGTGCCGAGTGGGTGATTGTGCTCATGGATGGGGTGCTGCCCTTGTTGTGGATGTGAGCGATGGCCTGCGTCCCCACATACAGCACTAGGGCATTGATCAGCTGGATGTTGTAGCGGTTGCCTGGCTCGTTGGAAACCTGGAATGAACCGCAAGTTAAGAGAGGGTCTTTAATGATACCGCATCATAAATTCAACACAACATACAGAAAAGAAGCAGAAAGTATTTAATTCTCTTCAGTTGTCCCCTATCTTAAAAACGATGTGCTCTGGGTCCTACCTGCAAGTTGCTGCGCAATTCAGAGAGGAAGGTGACTGGTGAGCGCGTCTTCAGGTAAGAGTCCAGGTCCTTCTTGAACTGGGATGGCATGACCCCGGTGAAGTTGGTGAGGATACGAGGGGCAATGTTGATCTCGCTCAGCATGTCCACCTGCCAAAAACCCATTAGATACTAATTTCAATTCCTTATACACAACTTCCTTAAGCATATCGTAACAATAGGGCAAAAAACGTAAGTAGTTGCCCATTCTGTAAAAAAATGGGGAACCATTTTTTTACCATCAGACCAAATATAACACATGCAATATGCAGCTATTCCTTTTAAACTTTTAAACAGGAAAAGGTTTTCTGCAATGACCTCTACTTAATTGATCTATCCACCTCTTGTGAAATCATGTGCTGGTGTCAAGTCATCGAAAAGTAAGCCTTTATTTTGTTGACCACCTTCAGTTTTGTTGGTGGTCTCACCTTAAGGTTGGGCGTGAAAGGGTCAGGAAGCCTCATGTTACGCGGAAAGGCACTGAGGATGAGATTGCGGAGCTGGATGCAATTGGGTGGGATGACGTCACAGAAGCCGTAGTGGTAGTCACACAGGAACTCTGGGAAGTCGTGCAGCAGTACCAGAAGTACGCGCAGTGTGCCCTAATGAAGGTTATATAAAAATATATCTAGATAAAAAGTCCACGTTATGAAATTCCTACACAATGTACAGGTGCAGCAGATTTCACTTGGTAGGGTATCGAAGGAGAGTGGTGTACCTTGTAGAGAATTTGCATAGGTTTGTTGAGCTCTACATTCCTCAGGAAGGGGGCCAGGTACTTGAACAAGTCAATCAGCAGCTGAGCATACATGGGCCAACCCTGGAGGACAAAGAAATACAATTAAGACATCCCTTACGTGTAGGCCTAAACCATTCATTCTAATTTCCTCTCCAACAAGTGTTTGTGTTGCGAGATGGTGGCGAGTGTGTGGTCCTTACCTTCTGCTGTGGCGTGTGCGCCAGCATCCTTGCAATGAAGATACGGTGGGAGATAAGCTCCAGCCAAGCATAGACAAAGCCAGGTGCTTTGGTGGGCCGCAGGATGTGGAAAGTATTACTGGAGGGAGGGAGAACCCCATTAGAAACACTGTAAGGACCCCATGGTGACAGAGCATTGGATAGAAAAGCTTGGTGCCTATAGGGCTGTAGGAGGCGTCCTACCAGAAGGCCGTAAGAGTCTGGAAGTTGATGGTCTCCAGGACGTGTTCCGGGGCGTTGAGCTCCAGCAGTAGCATGATGAAAATGCGATGGTAGGGCAGTTGTTGGAACTCTGTCTGGCGCACGTCATGGTCCTGGATCAGCACGCCTACCACAATACCCAGCACCTGGAGAGCACCGTTCACCCATCAGTAAACTCGACTTGCAGATGAACCACAACCACACTTTATACAGCCCCCATTTTATTCTGGTACTGGACTGCCATTCAGCATCAGTTGTTGTATCATACCTTGTTGAGCAGATTGATCTTGGTAACGGTGTTGGTGGCCTCTCCAGAGTGCTTGACCAGCAGGGCAATGAGCCGGACAAAGGCATCCAGGTTGTGGTAACACTTGGCCCTGATGATAGCTGCGCTGGCCGCAGGGTTGTGCTGTTGCTCGGCTTGTGCCCGGTAACTGATCTCCACACACATCTCTGTGCATAGCCGGAAAAACCTTGTGATCAGGTCGTCTGTCTTCAAGATTCCCTGCTGGTGCATCTGTGGAGAAACATGCGATTGTTAAAACATATACTCATCCATTAAACAGCTGCAATCTGAAGTATTGTAATCAACCACTACTTAAGGGGAAGAATGTGAAATGGCGGACCCGTTTACCTGTCCAACAAAGGCAGAGAAGGCCTTGGTGCTGTCTCTGCCGGCTGCAGCAGAGTGGTACAGGTTGACCCACTCCCTCAACAAGTACTCTGCCTTCTCCCTCAGGCCTGGAGGGTCGTCGTACTCCGATGCCTGGGAGATGCCAGAGTGCATCATGAAGTTGGGTCCTCCATGAGCTCGGTCGATCATGGCTTCGTAGTTAGAGCGAACAACATCCATCAGCTGAGGGAGACTGTGGGAATGGAAGATGGCGGGGACAGGGATGAGTAAAAAACAATTTCACTGAACCTTGGATAGTAGCTTCCATTTCCCTCTTGAAGGTGGACTACGCTATAGTTGGGAGAGCCATCCTTTACCCTTCGGGTGCGTTGGCCCTGGAGTGCGCGCTGGTCCTCATCAGGGTCTCGATTGTGTGGAAGAGGTCGGCCTCTGTGATGTGGCCAACACTGCGCTCATCTACCAGCAAAAGCTTCACCAACTGCATGGCAAACGCGACTGCCATGTAATGCAGTCCATTCTCCATCGACTAGAGGAGACAAGAGGAAACCGGTTATCCTGTAGCAGTAGCATCTTGCAAACATTCAACAAGCAAGCCGATCAGACAAAGCAGATATGTAATCTCCTGCAATTTTCATTACGTGATCCAAGTAATGCAGGTGTGTGCTGTATACCTGTGCCAGGTGAAGGTCATACTGCTGCATATTAACCAGATGGTTTCTAATGAGCAATTCCACAGCCTCCACATTGTACTTGTACTCATCACGGCACTCAATCAGACACCTAAACAACCACGAGAGAGTCATTGGGAGGACATTCAAGTTTGTGGCATATGAAAGAAACCCATTTAAGGTGGAGCAATAAATAGGTGAAGGCATTGGTAATAGTGTTTTCAGAGTCTGGTCGGTCTTTCCCATCACCTGGTGATTTGCTTATTGCACCACTGGGGTCCATAAGCTCGTCCGTCTTGCAGGGCTTTGAGCACCAGTAGGTGGCACTCTCTGTAGCGCAGCAGCAGGTCAGCATCAGCTCCGCTGGTGGCATCTAGGAGACCCTCCACAGCCTAGAGAACAGAAGCATAAGCCAAGACAATTAGGGTCAGACTTTGAAGCCACCGTTTAAGAAACGAGCCACAAGGCAAAAATGGATGCAGATTTGATTGAGGAGGTAATATTCAACATACATAATAAAAATCTTTTTTGTCTGAACCCAAACAGATTTTAGGTTTTAACAGTTTCACAACTATAGTCTACATATGGTGAAGAACATTACATGACATAACTACAGTCAACATCTTACCTTCTGCAGTAATCCAAGTGCAGCGATGCCATCCCTGGAGTTCCGGGCCAAGGCCACAGCTTCCAGCAGACTGCGCAGAGCTTGTGTCTGAGGGTTCAAGGCCAGGGCTGGAGGGATAGCATGGAGGTGCTGCTCCAAGTCCGCCATACACTTGTCGTAGATTTGAGCCACATCATCAGTAGCCCATGCCTGTTGCTGTTGCCAGATGAGGATGTATTGGTTAAAAAGGCATACATTTGTGACCAAGTTGAAGCCAACAGTCTCCATCAACACAGAAAATAAAATAAAGCCGCATTTTCTATAAGTTGCAGGAGCAGTAAAATGGGATAGTACGTTTCAAAATACAATAAATAAGCCTCTCCGTAGTATAAGCCGCATCCTTGCCCACAACCAAAATACTTAAAAATTCTGCCAAATGCTGGTGTGAAACCGTAACAAAATTGTTTAAATAGTACAATGTTCCTTGGGTCCGCAACAGCGCCACGTTGCTGGTCAACTGATGGTTGAGTAAGCACCCGTCCGTGAGTGACTGGAGATAATGCAGATACAAGCTTTACAAAAACCCTGAACTTTTTGCAAGATGAACAAAACAAGGCATCTTATATTTTGCAAGCAATTCATTTAGACGCGGAGGCTTGAATTATAGTTCCTGGACACATTGTGGAAAACGGTCTTCCTTGTTTTTTTTGGTCAGTTATGAAGTGAAGCCAATGTTTATTTGGGTTATCTTTTACTCGCAAGCCTCTAATGTAAAATAGCATATGCGCTTTACATCGTGACTGATTTATAAACTTCAAATCAGCAAACCAATGAAATGACGCAGATTTATTTATTTTAAGTCTATGTTTGCAAAAATCTACCTATAAGCCACTCTTGAAAATAAACCGCAGCAAAAGTTTTGGTTCGTAAAATCAGGAAACAAGCCGCATACGGTACCTCTACTTCCTAGCAGCTTTATTTTGGTGAATTATACAAAAATAGTATGGGTAAAATAAATAACCACAGAGACTCGACTGTAACACAGAACATACCTTCATGGGTTGGGCCAGGAAACCGGTGGGTTGAGAGAGGTCATTGCTCGGGAGGAAGCCTGGAACATTCCTTGCAAACTCCTCATACACGGCCAGTTGTTTGGGGTCCACTCCTCCCACCTACACCATACAAATACAGTTAGCCAGGCCATCCCAGCCGCCACCGAGGAAATCCTCTTGGAATGCAAGCGTTAATAGCAGTATAGGGTTATATGCCTTGACCCACCTTGAGTCTGATCTGCTCAGGCATACGTTCAGCCTGGTAGGTCAGCACGACAGGGTCACAGTAACGACGGCCTTCCTGGCGCGCATGCTTCCTCAGCTCAAACTCCTGGAAGAAAAGTCAACATCCAAAACGAGTCAGACGCGCCACATCGATTTTCTCTCCCAAAAAACAATCATGTAAAATAGTCAAGGATTTAATTAAATTTAAAACGCCATTTGTTCATGTTGAAACAATGTACGTTAGTACATTAGAAGAACCAAACTACACATTCATTCTCAGCCCAAATAAAAGTCTTACAGTGGCCAATCTCTTGTCCATCTCGGGTCCAGCCTTCTCTACCGCAGTCTTCTGGATGAAACAGCAGGCCAGTTCACAGTTGTCCTGGGCGATCCTGGCTGCAGCCTCCTCCATCATCTCCCTCTGCTGAGGGGTAGGAGCCTGCAGGGACAAGAAATGGAGCAGGTTTAGGAACAAGTGAAGACCTCTTCAAAGCCAACTTGTGTTTAAGCCATCTTCATTTTCACAGTCATTTTCATGTCGCCCTGTCAGGCACAAGCGTTTCAGAAAGGCTCTTGGTCCAACCGACCCTCAGTGCTGCAGCAAAGCTGTTCTTGAGGTTGGTGGCGATGCTCATGAGGAGTGGCTCCCGGCAGGTGATCATCGCCATGCCGGCAGTCAGGTTCCTCATCATGTGGTGTGCTGCTACGCGCATGCGAGACTCCTCCGAGTCCAGGGCAAAGTCCTTCCTCACAATCTGCTCACAGGTTGTCATGGCAATTTTGATGGACCGGTCAACCACAGGGTGCACCAGCTCCTGGACGGCACGCTCTACTGACTGCCGCACACACTGCTTTAGCTGGGGGTGGGCCTGCAGCAAAGGGATCTAGCATGGGACATAAAAGGACAGAACTATAAATGAGAGCTAGACAATGGAATGAATTATAACAATGGGAGGGGCAGCATAGGCCAATAAAAACACATATTGTAGTGCTCAAGACTCAACATTTTGCTTCCCCAAAGTATGTCGAACTGTAATTGGGGAGCATTTTTAATGCTGACAGTAACTTCTATCTGACTCCTACCAATACTGCCAATGAATGGAGGCTCAGCCAGGATGCACTGAGGCCTCATACGTACGTTGATGTTGATGTTGATGTGCGGGGCCAGGCCGGCCAGAGCATAGACATTAATGTCATGATAACTGAACTGTGGGGTGGGGGGCCCAGTAGTTGTGCAGGTGGTGGTGGTGGCAGCAGGGGTAGAAGGTGCAACTGCAAATGGAAGAAAGTCTCCTGTTGGTTACAAAACGCTATTTTGATTAAAATCATGGAAGGGGAAGCAGCACTGCCAGGCTGGATGCACAGCAAATCAAGCAGAAATTAGTCACGCAGGCTCCAAATACAACCATATATGCAGATACAAAAATGAAACAGCCGCCGCAACATTCAGACTTAAGGAGCAGACGCTGAACAAGGACAGCCGAAATGTACAATTACATGATTGAGAGCGTACAGACATGAACACACCTGTAGTTACAATAGGGAGCATCTCCTCTGGAGGCTTGGCCTCTTTCTTTGGTGCAGACAACTGCTCCTCCAGGCTTTTCAGCTTGTCTTTGTCCTTCAGCAGGTTACCCGGCTTGAGATCGTTAATGTCCAGAGACAAGTTCTTACAAAGAACTTCAATCTCAAACTTAAGGTTAAGCTGCAACGAGAAACAAGTTGGTAAAACATTTGCAAGATGAAATACGCAACATCAACCTTACTTTAAAAGCCAGTTGGCTAGAAAGCCAGTTTGCCTTAGTCACAAACAACAACCTAATTAGCTTTAACTTCATGCCAACAATTCAGCTGACAGTCTGAAAAATGTTATACGGTTTTGAAAGAAGCCCGACTTATGTTTTAACTGGATGGTGGTGCATAATTGGTAAACGCCCTCACCTTGAGGTCATGCTCCTGGTGCAGTTCTGCTAGAACATTCATGATGGCCATGGTCCAGGGGTTCTGTGGTCTGAAGACCTACAAATGCACAAAGACAGAGAGAATGTAATTTCAACTCAATCAAATTGAGGCTTTTCATTTTACTTCAGAGTATAAGTGAGACGATAAAATTAAATGATGATATGCTGTCATTAAATACCCTTTTCTAGTCAACCATAGGGCATAAAAGGGCTGATCAACCCCTTCATTGAAAAAATTATAT
>JAOPJO010000154.1:14992322-15014061 GCA_027123675.1 Molva macrophthalma
TATATCTCCTATTCTACTTACCACACTGCGTAAACTGGATTCCAGTACTTTGGCCACAAAGGGAACAACGTACAGCAGTTCTTGCTGACCCTTCACATAGGCTTCCAGCAAGAGAGACTTCACTTCCAGGTCCTAAGAAGGAAACAGATTGCCACAAGGATTGATTTAATGGCACCAAGGTTACAAGAATGTGTACTGAATCTGACTAATAAGCAAATGCTAATTAAGTTACTGACTGTGTAGAGAATAGGCTTATTCTTGGCTAGGGTGATCATGCCCAGCCAGTGGCCCAAGTTCTTCAATAGGGAGCGATCAGAGAAATTGGCAGCAGCCTTGTCCGAGGTCAGGAGTACCTATGATACAAAAGACGGAACAGGGAGTTTAGATGAAGCACCTGGGAAACATTTATGACTGTATTCATTCAAGAATGGCATTAACATCTGGGTTTGATTCACACTCATAGCAAATGTGTGTGGGAGGGGCAAGGTTACTAACTGGAGACTGGAGGGTTAAAGACTCTGCTAAGCACTCACAACATTTTTTAAAAGCTATTCATCTACCCTGATATTTCTGTATGTTTCACTGAGGACCATCTTCCCAAACTCTGGGTTCTTCAGCGTGTCCAAAAAGTTGGAGTACAGGCTGTGGAAGTTTGGCTCGATGCTGACACGCTTCATCACCAGGTACTGAGACACCCAGGGCATAAACTCCTCCTTCACAGTTTCCTTCAGCTCCTCCACCTGACAGAAAGATACATATTTCAGATTCACCCCAGGTTCACGAAGTTATATTAGGTGAGGCAACATGGCCCAAGACTTCTACTTTACCTTCTGTGTCATGTTCGACTGAGACAGGTTATTGAAGATGAAGGCAATCTTTTCCTGGACGTTCTCTGGCGGCTCTACAATCCTCTCTGTCTGGTCTGTGGCTACCAACAGTGTGTCTATGTTGGTTGTGTTTATGGAGGGCTGTAGGCAATAATTACAATTTTCTTTAACAAAAAGTTACCTTTATAATCAGATTACAACATATACCGGAATTAGAAGACCTGTGTAAATTCTGTGTCATTATGGAATGTTTTTCTGTAGATCATCGAATGATGAGTCCTCGTCATTGTGCCCCCAATTTTCTCTGACTAGCATGCCCAAAATGCTGTTGGCCGTTTCTGTGTGGTTCATGTGTAGGTGTATGCAACTTAATTTGTTGAAAGGACCGTCTACACAAGTGGTTCCACACAACCCAATACATAAACCTAACAAAGGTTATTCATATAATTTAGATTTTTATGAACATGTACCCAAGCGACACTGTATCCATACTTTGTCTGCTGCTGAGAGATATTGTGAGAGGCGCCCTTTGGCCAGCCATTTTTCCAAATGAATGGATGGCATCTCTCCCGAGGTTTGCAATATGTGAATATAATTGTTTTCTACATACAGAGGGGGCTAAAAACAAATAAGGAAGTTTTAAAAAGTGGGCAACAAAAATGATATATGGCAAGGGTCAAAGCTAATTGCAATATAGGCTTGCAGCACAAGTAACATTTAAAAGACCACACCCCTCTGCAATACTACTGCAGAGGGGTGGCTCAGCTGAACATGAACTAGAACTTGCAATTTTATATGTGTATTTTTGTTAAATATGATATAGAAGTAAGTAAAATAAATCAAACACACCATTATAGTACTTACGGGCACATCCTTCTTGAAGCTGCTGGGTGTGGGTCTTGCGATTGTAGTGGTTTTGGCCACAGTAGTTGTAGTTGTTGTGGTGGTGACCAGTGTGCTAGCCTGACCAGGCTGCGGGGCTTTGGGCACACCAGGCTGCTGGGACTGAACTTGGACCTGGGCCAGTGCTAGGCTGCCTGGGGTAGTAATGGATCCTTGCATCTTCACCGGAGGGTCCCGTGACTGCTGGCCATACTCGATATACTGCACGCACAGGATATGGGAAGTGCAGAGCGAGAGACTTATTTATCTTGGAGTTGCATTCTTTGCCCCAAACCAAGGCTGGGACAAAGTAAGAAATCATTAAAAAACAAACTTGAAAGGAGAAGATTAGGGAAACCTGTTTACCTCTTGTAAATGATGGGGAAATTGCAAGAAGTGGCCAATTGAGGCCAAGTGTTGACAATACTGAGGATAATCCTTCAATCTAAATGTCAGATGAAAAAAAATGTTAACCTTCTAATACAAAGTTGAATGATGGCAAATGCATAACAGGGGAAATGTTTGTATACCTGTTTTTGAACCTATCTAGAGCAGCAATTCCAAAGTAATACATTTTTGATCCAAAGGGTTTCCGCAAGGCTTCAAGAACATAACGAAGTGCCAGGCCTAGAGCCATGTAGGTGACCAGGCCCTTCTCAATTATGCCTCCAAACAGGCAGGCGGTGATGTGGAGCTCCTTGTCTGGGTACTGGGGGAAGAAGCGATACTCCTCAAATAGATTGCGCAACATGCAATTGAACACTTCTCTCTCCCGCTTTATGGTAGAGTCCTTGAACCTCTGCAGCATCTCCAAAACCTAGGAGGAGCAGGAGGAAGATTACAGTTAACACAAACTAACTGGAAAACAAGGCTTAAGTTAAAGTGGGCCTATAAGTGTATTGTCACTACAATTAAAAAGAAATACAAAGAGTAACTCAATAGCTTTTTTACAACCAACGATGTCATCGGGCATCAGCGTTGACTGACGATGGACGATGTGCAAAAACAGGACATCGTACAGCCCTACAATGTATACAGGTAAGACCCCTCTAGTGAATAAAGCTGTATACCTCATCTACAGACATGGTGGGGTGTGGTGGGTGGTTATAGATGCGTTGGAAGTAGCTGTTGGCTTCATCATCGATCTCCTTACTAAAGTGCTGGTTAGCCTCTGGCCACACCTGAGAGAGGTCAGCTATGGAGAGATGAGGAATTTATTAAATCCACAGTGTTAGGTTCTCCTGAATAAGTTACAAATTGAAATAGCATGACAATAGCATCCATGCTTAACATGGGTCCCAAACAACTAAAGGCATCAAAGGAACCAAATCAAATTACGTAGAACCCTTGGTTGATGCTAAACACACATTAAAGTGTAACCGATAGAATTGTAATGGAATTCTAACAGGATTTATTCAATGACATTCCTCATTTGAAGAGCTTGGATTACCACACCATAATCAGTCACTAGTATGAGTGCAAGTGGTGAGGAAATGCAGTGTTGAGCACTTCATCTTACTCTGCTGAAAGGTGGGTGGGTTGAGACCCGGTGTGCTCATCTTCCTTGTGCCGAATGGGTCACTGGTTACTGCAGGCATTCCAAGACCAGAACCAATGCTTGAGCCAATGCCTGATCCAAGAGGACCTACATATATAAAGCCTTTGTTAAAAACACATCTCAAAACAAACAAATAGGCGAGGGATACAACATGTTCATGGTCATTTATGAATTGTGGTTTAGGGTAACAAAATCTTGAAAATATTCAGTACCAGAGTCCATGCCAGGAAGCTGGGAAGACAGGCTGCCAATGCCCCCAAAGGCTGTGCTGGGGTTGGGATTGGTCAGCGGTGGGAATGCTTTGGCTGGGGACTGGGGGTTACTGAAAGCAGAGCTCAGTGAAGACGGAAAACCCTGCATGTTTTGGGTGTGTGAGGTGGTGGAGCCACCGAGATTCAGGGAACCCATGCCGGCCAAAGTGTCAATCTGTGGCAAGGACAAGGAGGAAAACAAGCAATGAAGGGAGTAACATTAAAAAACACTGATACACTAATGATACAACTATTCACTAAACACCAACATTCAACATTTTTGTTTAATGTCAAATTATGAATTCTCAGCATTAACAAGCTGTAGGCACAATACATTTGAGGCTAGCTCATCACTGGGCAACATAAACAAATAATACATGATGAGCATTCAAAGTTTGTCAGGACATAAGATCCAAGACTGTAGCTTGAGTAAAGTCAATCTGTAGAAAATGCCTTACTTAATAAAAAAAAAACGATTAAAAATTATTTATTTTGCTACCACTTTACTCGTCTACTTCCATAGACTTCTTTAACCAGAAGAATATGTACTAGTCCATAAAATAAAATGTTTGCTTTGTAAGTATTTGGACAACAACCGGTTTAAAAATACAAACAAAATGAAATACAAAAGTCAGGCTCAGTTTATGTTGCACATCAAAATCAGTATTGTCATCTTAAAATTGTAATACTTGCTGCATTTATTAGTTTAAAGGCCCGTCCCCTTTTTCACCTTATTCTTCAAAGAAATACTCCCATTTGGGATGATGCCAATGATACAGCAGTTTGCATTGTGCAAGAAAGAGTTGCAAAAAAGATACGATTCAGCACCGGTCATGTTTTAAATTAACTCAAGCACTGTATAAATAAGATGAATCTTCATGCCTACATGAGAACTGACCCATTCACTGGAGAATGGAATAGTCTAAGAGGTACAACTGAAATCTACAAACAACATTAAAAGGGTCTTATTGGGGGGGAATGGTCTGCTTGTGGGATACCTGTACTGGAGAGATGGCATCCAGGCTGCTGGTGCTGGGTGCGCGGCCTTTCGGCATCACTCCTGGTGGTGGCTGGCGGGCTTTGTTCATCACATTGCTGCAGTTAGCCACCATGGTGAGGATAGTCTCAGACAGTTCCTGGGACACACTCCTTCAGGGGAAAAAAACATAGCCAGTACAATGTTTAACACATGGTGCTTTACCTCAATCTGCTGTGATAGCACTCTAGGCACTAAGAGACAGCTATGATAGTCTAGCTGATTTGGGTTTACTACCATTTAAACAAAGCGCCACCTGATAATATAAGTACAACATTAATTGAGGGCAAGACTGATATCTTACCCAGCACAGGACTGTAGGCAGGCCAGCATAGTGGCCAACGTCTCTGGGGGCAGCTGAGCGCTTTTGGGCTGTTCCTTGTCTGGAGCCAGACCTCCCATAATGGATGGGCAGCGCCTCTTCAGGAACGTCACACACGCCAGAATAAAAGGCTCCTGATCAGAGTAAGGAAAAATAAAATTAATAAACATTGGACAAATTGAGAATTTCTATCACGGATCTTAGTACCCTGTATTCGTTATGTGAATAAAATACATAATGATATAAATTGGTAAATTAATAAAAAATAAAGAATTCAACTATATATGTATTTCAGGACTTACCCCGTGCTCTCGTATTTTATCCGTCAGCCATTTGTCTAGTTTGAGGTATTCACGGCGAGAGGCAAGTGCAGCAAGATCAATTACAAAGGCAAATGGAGTAGCATTCAGCAGCATCGACAGAGACTGAGGGAGGAAACAAATAATTATTGAAAACATATCCAACAATCCGTCTTAAACTTAGTTGGACCTCTAATAAGGTCATGTTCATGATCATATATTACAGTTGGGAGGCCTAGATAAAAACAGGCAGGACAAAACTAGCAGACAGAAAAACTTAATCTCTTTGGTAGTTAATGATTATTGGGTCCATTTGTATATACCTTCAAATCCTGGGCCACATCCAGGATACGAGAGAGTTTGGCCTGGTCATAATGTTCGCCCCTCATGTACCACTCAGCCATTGAGTGCATGATTAGCTGGCGAATAGATGGAGACTGTCCCTAAAATAAATAAAACACAAGCACGTTCAATATTATACAGACCAGGGTGGCAAAGTTGATCTTCTCTCTTCTTTTGATTGCAAGTTCAGATGCAATCAAAGAAAAAAGCAATAAATATGCACTCATTCTGGAAATGAGAAGCTGTCCACCAAAGCACAAGTTTAGATATCTTAACAGGAATTTTGAAATGGATGCAACTGAATCCACATGCAACTTACCTGTCCATGCCAGGCATAGTGCAAGATGATGGCCGAGTTGGGGTGGTTGCCCAGGAAGATGGGCATGAGGGTGGAAATGAGCTCATGGCGAAGTGTGTGCCAGGACGTGGAGATCTGCAGCAATGCCAGAACCAACATGTCTGGGCAGTGCTTGATGGGGAAGCTGAACAGCTGCTTCACTGGCTCATACTGGCCCACCTCGGACAGTCTGAGTAGGCTCTCTACCAGGTCCAGGCTTTTCCTGTAAACAGAGGAGGCAGAGATAATTTAGAGTAATAAGACATTTAAAGTAAAAGGAGTTCTGGCCAAATACATTATATAGAGTTAAATCAAGTTAACAAAACAAAAACAAAATAATCACATTTCTATTGTGTCAAGAGCAGGCAAATAAATCCATACCAGGTTGCAATCTCTTTATTGTCATCTTCTGGTGGTGCCTTGAGGATGTCAATGGCTACTGTGTGACACGGGTAGTCTGCAAAGCAAAACACCTCCGGGCTCATCAGGGAATGCTGGATGAACGACAGCTGCAGAAGAAAGAAAATCCAACTAATCACAAATGATAATCGTTTCCCAAGACAATCTAGTCATGTGTCTAAGCATTCTACATGTTAAATACAAAATGCAAGTGCAGAATATTAAGTCATTATAAAACAAGGCTCCAATTTGTGCATGTTTGTTTAAAGGTCTTGATAAGATACCTGTCCCTCGGCATGTTTCCATGGTCTATAGATGAGATCAACAGGGAACAGCTCCATGGCCAGGCCCCTTACAATGCCACAGACCACAATTTTCAGGCCTTTACTGTCCCGGATCATAAAGCCATGGTGGTCCAATTCATAGGTCACCTCCTTGAAGTTTAGATTGGGGTTCTAAAGCAAAGAGGAAAACTTAAGTTACATACAACTATGAAACTTCAAGACCCAATGGCACTTGACCTAACAAGAAATATAGCAAAGAATTGGGATGGATGTTATAATAATGAAGTAGAGATTAATGACTTACCACTTCTTTGACCACATCAATGAAAACGTCTACGTTCCAGGTGTGCGTCTGTGAACCATCACTTTTGTCCTTCCCATCACTCCAAATGCTACTTCCTGGAGTAGAAATGGACTGGGGGAGACAAACAATGAGTTAAGACAGAGTGAAGCATTACCAATCCATACAGGCTTTTCCAAAATGTATGTCGACGGTAGCTTTATCAACCAACATTCTTGTTTACCTGTAGTGGAATGCCATCAGCCAGGCCAGAGTGAGTACGAGCCATCATGCCCAGGACCCTGGCTACCTGGCTGGCCGTCACCTCTCTCACCCCATACTGGAGGATTATGTTTCTGCACTCGTCCATACTGGAGAGGACAAAAGACATGTAGAGGGTGGTTGACTTTGTTCCAGCGCTACTTCCCAGTTGCAAACTAAAACTTAGTCAGAAAGTATATGTAGGACCGATTTCTTGTCTTAGTTGAGAACTAATGTGCATTTAAGAGCACTGAAAAATCTAGAATCTGCTTGAGGTGTAAGCATAAATGTATGTTATCTTAGTGCTGAAATAATATCCATTGTACTTATATTTTTTAAATTACCATAGAAATTGTCTGGTCCCTACAATAAAAAAAAAAAGAT
The DNA here is from genome assembly GCA_027123675.1 of Molva macrophthalma. Classification (NCBI taxonomy): domain Eukaryota; kingdom Metazoa; phylum Chordata; class Actinopteri; order Gadiformes; family Lotidae; genus Molva; species Molva macrophthalma. Next base: position 14,999,785 of record JAOPJO010000154.1, read on the forward strand.
TCTCACAAAGTATTAGCTTAATGAGATTAACAATGACATACCTTGCACAGAAGCCATAGCCAACTTCTTGCATGAAATCTGCAAGAGAACTTTCCATCATGGTCTTGGCTAACTCTCCAGAGTCTGGTAGGATCCTATCCATCAGAATGTCCCGTTTTTCAGGGTACAGCAGTGGTGCAAGCACCACAGGGCAGCGCTCCTGGGGGAAATCTGAAACAACAACAGACTGTCAACTCAAATAAAGACATTGCCAGCATCCGATTAGGTGGCATTTAGGTCTTTGTACTACGGATGCAAGCAATTAAAAAAAAAAACGCATTGAATACACAGTTAAAATGTGAGCGAGTACTCGTTTTTCAGGCTTATGTTTTTTTAAGGAGGGTGCCAATTTGTTGAATATAAGGGCCAGCCACTAAACCTTAGCAAACAAACTTATAATAGTCTCTAAATAACAATGCTTGACTGCGCAACGGCAAAGGCTTTATTTTTTACTATTTATGGTATACCCTGCTCCAAAAAAATACATAACATAATATAACATGTATAAATAAGATACGATAACACTATTTGGTATTCGTTCATGGTTAGCTTGAACGAGTGGTTGTTTCCTCGAATACACCCCTACTTCGTGAACTAGCCAACTGCCAGTATTTTCAAATCCTCTCCATTACCTCTGCACAGAGTATTGAGGAAGGCCTCAATCTGCTCTTGCCCTACACCACTGGCTCCCTTCTGGCCGAACAGCAGATGGGAGAGGAGCAGGTGCAGGACCTCTATGGCAATGTCCTGGAAGCCACCTTCCTGATTGCCTCCGAGGTCTGCGTCCACGTATGACCGCAGAAGGTCTGGAAGCTTCTGCTTGACGAAGACGGCAGCTAAAAGTAAAACATTTAATAGCAGTGATTAGGAGATGAACACAGATGATATTTCTGTAGCTCTCTTTAAACTGCTGTTGAACAGGCAGAGTCCAGGAAAAATGACAACAATTCATCCAACAACTTAGTCTACTTACCAAAACCTCGAAGGTCTGTGTTGCAGGAGTTCAACAAGGCAAGGCCAAATATCACCTAAGGAAATAGATTTGTAAATATAATGGTACACACAGAGCCAAGCATGATGCTTCAATGTGTTTTTCCACAATGTAAAAATTAGAAAGACAAATAGTTAATCGGTGGCACTGGTTCAACCACTTTTTTCAAGCCAATGTTGTACTTCATGATTTTACCGATTGAAGTGCAATGGCTTAAGTGTACAAGTCTACTTAAGTATATTCTATGCTTCAATAGAACAACATTTATAAGAGAATCATTGATTTAAATGATTTATCTCTCCCCATGTAGCAATGACCTGCTTAAAGGTTATCTGCTTAAAATAAAATAGCAGTAGAGGCTAAAGAAACTAAATTACCTCGTCAAAAGAAAATGCGCACGGCACCCAATTGGGTGGCCGTGTTGAGCCATTAATATAATAAAGAAACAGGGAAGCCGACTTACCTCTTGGACCTTGCTAAGCTTCAGAACTTTACTCAGCTGAGTAAATAAATGGGCTGATGGCTTCAAACTCTGAAACACAACATTTACTTCTTTCAAAAAAGGCAATGTGATGAGTCGTCTCATACAAGAGTAAGATTTCTTATCAGAAAAATAACAATTATTCAATCTACATTCAGGAATTTAGTAGTGCAACATATGTAGACACATTCAAATACACATCAACTCTTCATAGGGCCTTACATTTACTTACATAGCAAATTTGGACTGCTTTTCACTGACAATATATTTTTTAACTTTTCAGTAAAATATCTTGATTTTCAAGATGCGCCAACTCGCATCTTGAAAATCAATGACTAAGAGTCAATAACTATAGTCAATAACAACCAGCTCAACCAGTACTGCTTACCTTCTGGTAATGCAGGGGATTGTCAATGGCGTAGCACAGAGAAGAGATAAAGTTTGGCTTTGAGATCAGCGACACACACTCCTGGATCAGAAACTGTGTCTTTGGTTGATGGAAAAATTCAGGAATCAAGTGATTAAATCTTGGTCCAAAGGTTGTTATCATACAAAATGTATGTGTCAATATTTATATATTTGACCCCAGAACACATTTTAAATCTAGCCTATAATTAATACTGCATATACACCATTCTCTTATGATAGATATTATACATATACAGAGATTATAAGTATTATTGAGAAAACTTTGTTATTTGAAAATACCTGATGGAAGTCCTTGCCGCTGCTTTTACCATCGCCACTGAAATCCACATGAGAGAAGAGACAGCGTAGAAGATGCCTGTCTGCCTCAGGACCGTGACAATTCACAATCTAGAAGATTTTGAAAAAAACATGATGCTTTTAACAAGGTGTTTAAACAAATAGAGTGTGATTGGATGGCTGTCCTACTATTCACGAGTGTTTTACCAGAAGTATTGCCAATACTCACATGCTGTATTTCCTGCTGGCTGGCTCTGTAATTTTTTTTCGTTAAATTGTCCACCAGGTAGCTGATTTGAGACAAAGCCAGCGAGAGCGAGTCAAGATTCATTGCTGTTTGGGGCGGAAGCAGGCGGCCGAGCCCGGCGCAAAATCACCATTATTCCCCTTTTGTCCCTTCAGTGATAGGTTACTTCTGCTCCCCCCCTCCCCAGAAAAAAGTTGTTAAATATTGTCCTGCAAATGATATTAGTCCGTGGCTCCTGGTTCTAAGGAGAGTCCCTCAGTTTACAGTCATGTTCAGCGTCTGAAAAGGGAAAATGGGGAGGTCATTAGAGAAATAACTTCAAACGATGCTGAGAATTGTTTTCCTTGTGTAGGAAAACAACATAAAAACACATTTGCAGTTATTTTACAAAAAGGGTAACAACAAAAACATTTTGCACAGGCTTTGAGGCCTGCTAAAGTCACTGATCAAGACGCGCGCCGGATGAAGTCTTTGCATGAATTAATAAAAGGCGAAAAGCTCCTTTAAGTTTCTTATTAACAACGTGTGTTAAGTCTTGTGAAATTGTCTATCAACACAGGAAAATGTGCTTTTGCACGGCTAGTGTTATCAATGATCGTCTGGCCTATGCTAAACCGCGACACCAGGAGTAAAACCTGACGCTAACCCACTAGCCTAGTTATACTACAATTACTGTTACAAGTGAATTTAAGCCCATTTAACAACTGATACTTAGCATTATGTTATTTTACCCCAAGACTCGACAGAAAATAATAATAAACAAGTTTCCTTCATACCAAGTGACCTTAGTTTAAGTCACCAATGGAAACAAAGAACAAGATCACGTAGGTTTTGAGCAACGTTATCCACGGGCTATCAGCACATTGCGGAACGTAAAAACCTAGGACTTTCTAACATATAATTGGATGGCACTCTCATTTCTGCTGCAAGTTATATTACAATCGCGGTGAATAAGGATGTTTAATATAACATTATAAACAACATGTTTAACAATTCAACTTTGTCACATAGAGTTCACCCACACGGGGAAATTAACAAATGCAACCCCTGAAAACAAATGGCTCGTTGTAACAATAAACTTAATGTCACGCAGGGTTTCATATGTAGAAAAAAAGAAAAGAAACAATCATTCACACACTCCTTTAATAGCTAAATAAATGCTAAAAAGAATAGCACTACTAACACTCATGGAAGCTAACGTAGCATTGTGGCGTCCACTTATATGGAGGGTAACAGACTTAACTTCGATTGTCCGAAACATCCAATTACATTACATTTTATAAATATCCAGTTGTGTGTGTATAGCAGGATATATAATGAGCTGGTCGGGCCCGTTCGCCTCGCTCCGACCACGGTAAACGCAGAGGCCGCGAGCTGGAGGGCCGCGAGTATTGCCTTGCCAGCCTAGCTAGCTAACGATAGCTAGCTAGGATTCATAGACTCCCCGTGCTAGTGACCAACACAGTGAATCCCCATTATCACACACCGAGCTACAGTCTCCCTGACGAGTTTAATTAGAAAACTAGAACTATATGATTTGTATCTTCACGAGAAAACTCACCATTCTTTCAAAAATATGAATTAGATTTTCATCCGTCTTTCTGTTTCATCCGCCAAACTTATCGAAATATGAGTGTCGCTCTGCGTCCTATTCAGTTAGATTTTTAAAAAATAAAATGGCGACTGTCACTGCCATAGCGCGTTCACAGCGAATGTACGAGCATTTGCTCGTTCTCGTGGTAATAATAAAAGTTGCCCGCGTGCATGTCTATAACTGAACTGAAGACAACACAACAACGGGTATGAAACGAATACATGATAGGATTTTAACCAGTCAATGCGATTTTACATACGATGAACATTGAGAAATAAATGCACAATAGCTTACCATGTCCTTAAACACCGTCACCATCACCAGCACCACCAAAACCACCCCCAATAACAACACCACCAACAACAACCATGACAACAATAGAAAACTAATATGCCTAATTAGATCAATAATAATGGTAGTATAAGCTGTGGCCCAACTGGGTCCTACTAGAATAATGAAAATCATCAGTGTAATTTAAAATGACCATATCCTTCATAATCAAACCATAATATAGAGCATATTGTGCAATAATGGAAGTAAGCCTATAACCCACTAATTCAACTTTAATGATTATTTAATTGATTGTTTTTGGCCTCTATGAAATAGCCTTGCAGGTGTAACATGATCGACTCCATCCCATAATTTAGACAGCAAGTTTTCTTTCTTGTTATAGATTATTTGTGGCGTTTTTCTATTATTTAGAACGATTTTGTTATTAGGAAGATACTTCAAATTATAATAGAACCTTACAGTGAATACAGAGACAGTTCCTTAATGAGTCAGGCATATTGAACATGGGTGGTTATCGGTAGGCTACATTATTGGGAATTGATCCCTGGACTTAGAACACAGAATAACATAAATACAATAGTGCTCTTAAAATGTTGAATACAAAGCTGTAGGCTTATTGTATGACTAAATAACCTGCAAATGATGGGGACAGACTTCGATATTGCATCACAACTTCACAATTCTGCTAAATGTCTGCTTTATTAATGAATATGAATATAACACAAATGTCACGTCAATTTTGATGCAAACTTGTTTACATGTTTACATAACTGTTAACATGTAAACATAACTTGTCATAAATAATATATTTATATATATAAAAATTATTTAAAAAAAAAGATATTTCGAAGGACAAAAGGGGTAGGCCTAATGAAATAGCCTATTGTCATCCATAAGCATAACGCATAGCAAAATGTTATTCTTAAAACACACACAGACGTCATCTTAAAGAGGATTGTAATAAATGATTGTTCAATGATTTGTTCAGAATTATTTTCTACTTGGAAGTACGTGTGCATCAACAAATGCTGGCATGGCATTATGGACACATTCTACACATCTTAGTTGAATATGTTGCTGTTGCTTCATTATGAGCATCAAAATCAGAGGAATTTTGTATGTGGGCGGGTGTAAATAGGAACGAAAATAATGTAACCAATACCAGTGGACCTTGTTAAGGTAGCCAATCGCATCACTAACCTCGTTCACAGGAACGGTGCATAACACTTATTTCGCTGTGTCAAGAAACAACGACTAAATGTTATATTAGAAGATAACTATATATTCCGCTGTGTTATTTGGAGATACAATGTCTTCCTGGGCGAAATCTTCTGGCACTGGCAGGCGAACACAATCTACACCAAATGGAAGGTTAGTCCTTTTTTTTTTTATAGTGGATTTAGCATACCGAGATACCATGCTAAATACGATAGCTTGACGCTCTGCAAAACAATGGGAAATTAAATAATCTGATAATGGAATACGCGCAAACAGTTAGGTCACAAGATAATACATATGTTTGTCCTTTGTTTTTCCAGTAGTCAAACACACCGATCGTTTCGAAGACCAGCGCCTTACCCGACACGGGAGGACCGAACAGAGGAGCATAAGGATATACTTAAAAGGTGGGAGTAAATAGCATGTTTTATTCGACCACAATTACCAAACTATTCTTACGTATTAATGAGCAATTTATGTTTTTACCTGTTATTGTGTTACACAAATAACATTAGAGATGATTGACTGTATCAGTCATCAAATCGAAGTCTTTAAACTTCTTAGTATACTATATATATAGTGTTTCTAACGTCCATATATTAATTGTATTACTCTATCTTTATACTTTTTTTTTTTTAAATAGTACGGTTGCCACCTGCCCTTTATTTGCTCATAATTGTTATAGCTTTGTTGGTATAGAATGATTGGCTCCATCCCAACAGTTCCCCACTTGAAATACCTTTTATAAAATGCCTCTCATTAATCTATTTAGAATTATTTATTTGCCATAATTAGTAAAACAGTTTAAGGCTACTAGAAAGAAAGCAACCGCTTAATGAAGGCAGTGTATGTATAGCAACAACAAACATAACCTATAGAAACTTGCATACCTAATACACACCTTGAGTTTTGGCATGTTAAAATTTGTTACTTTCGCAGCCCAATATGGTAGTGACCAAATATGAGATTAGTGCATGCTTCATGATGTTATCTGGTGCCATTTTTCCCTTTTTTAGTTATGAAGAACTAGAACAGCAGCACAAGTACAGTAGCAACATGCAGTTTGAAGGATATCAGCGGCCACCAAATGGTGAGTAACTTACTTACTTAATTACTCCGTGCCTCAGGGTTGAACTGTTTGGTACAGCCTACAAAAACTTTCCAAGTCAATAGCAGTTCAATGAACTGGACTAATAACCTTCCTTATTCTTGCTCAATCAGAATTAAGCCTGAAGGAGTTTTAACTAATCCTCAGCGATTACTCTTCATGTAGCACAATATTATATTCATTGGTCATATAATAGTGCTACATGAACCAATTTAAATTGTGTATGAAAATGTATTGGTTTTTGTAAGTCTTGGTTGTTCAAGCAGAGCTCTCCAACAAAGCATTCAAAAGCATCATTATATTTTTCTACTACTGAAAATAATTGTATGCTTTTGAGTATACAGAGTGTACAGTCAGCTGTTGTTCATTTTATGTGGTCTTAGTACAACAAGTCACAGACCCCTGCTGATGATTTGCATGGCAAGATGGAGACAGTAAATTTTCCTACTGCACATTTTCCAAAAACATATATCTTCTTGTTTGTTTTTATTATTTAGCGGCTAGCCGGCTTCTTCTAATTTTTTACTTTGCCATTGTCAATAAAATCCTTTGTCCTCTAAACCTGAACATTGTCAACTACATTCTCCTCTTCTCCCCAGCCAAGACTGAGGGATACAGCCCCACAGACAGACGTAAGGCCTTGTACCAGAGGTTCTACAGGCAGGTCCAGGATGAGAAGGAGGCGGCAGATTGTGTGGTGCTCTCCATCACCAATCAGTGCATGTGAGTTGTGAACTACCAAGTTCTAACAAAACATTGTGGATATAGGTTGGCCTCCGCCTTTAGGAGCCTTTCTGTTGGATTGTTATCCAATACTTTATCATAGAAAGTATCGGTAGAGACTTTAACTAACACTACTTCCGGCTAAAATATATAATCTATATGTGATAAAAAATATATACAATTAAGTCAAGGACTTTTATGTCAATTATTTTAAATATTTGGATGCTTTACTTACATAATTTAGCACATTGGTCCTTTTGACACAAGAGTTTTGAATCTCTCTTTAAATCGCAGTTTGCAAACGGTTGTCAGATTGGGATGCAAAGAAGTTTTCCCCAACGAATGGTTGATGGAGTGAGATATAGACAACCTTCAAAACCACGAAGGGGTAAAACGAAGGGTTGCAATATGCAACGTTCTCTGAAATATCCCAAACTGTGTCGTGCTGTGCCTACTTGGACAACTTTTGATAAACCTGGCCTTGACTTTATGTCCGATCCTGAAATAGGCATAATTTGGTCAGAGGACGAAACCTCAAACATATACCAAGGTAAAAGACAATAACAATATAATTGTGAACAATGGCATGTGTCCTTTTTTTAATGCATATGCATTGATATGGGCACACATATCGACTGCATATTTCTTGTAAATTGCCCCGACGTCTAAGCATGCTGATGATTGTGAGCTTGTTATGCCCATCATGTAAACTGAGTATTTATATATATATATTTTAAATCTAGATTAAAAAACGGTGGTAGATATTTATCTTTCGTAAACATTGTCTGCCGGATAAGTATGCTGCCTCTTTATGGCAGTTCAAAAATCAAAAATATCTCGGTGCAAAGCAAACAACTTCTCACCCAGTGTTCTATGAAAAAACATGAATCTGTATTGTAAGAAGTTGTGGATGAAACTCATCACTCAATACTCAAATGCCATAAGACTTACCTGACCTATCCCTAAACATAGATGAATAAATAAAGGAAAGTAGTATTTTAAACTGTATTTTAAAACAAACTGTTTAAATATTTTGTTTTAAATTTATTTAAAACAAACAGTTTTAAATACAGTGTTTGACATAATGTCAAACTAATGATTGGATTCAGATCCCTTTTCATATGGTTTGAAATAGCTACTCAACACTTTTAACCAGCCATTTTATCCCAAGTTCTGCCAAATCGCTTTGTGGCTGAATATCTGTCACAACAAAGATTATTAAGCAAAATGAGTTGATTGCAAAAGGGCAGCAGTATCGCATTGTGTTCATAGTTTCCCAATGTCAATCACTTCAGTGTGATATCCTGTAATATGTCTTACATTGCCCTTTCTCAGGGGAATTCATTTCACCAGCAGATGCACCCAAGCATCAAATGACAAAAGTGAAACATATAAATACCCAAATAATGATTGAGGAAGTTTACATGCAACTACAATGTCCTGCGGGGATTTCACAAGAGATTTAATGAGATTTCCAAACTTCATTGAGCAACGTCAAGTGAACTACGTGTTATGAAAATAAATGGATAATAATAAAAAATGTATCTACACATCAATAATAAACAATTGCAACAGTCAATGTATTCCTATAAAAATACTGACGTTGATGAGAATATCACACAAAATAGCACAATTAATTAATAAATTAATATTATCATATTATGAAACTGGGCAGGCCAGAAGTACAAGTTCCATGACCTATTCTAACATTTACCTCCAGTTAGGGCCAAGATGAAGCAGTGCTGCAAACATTGTCGTTATCTATTAATGTCCCATTTTACTAAACAACTTTGTAAGCATGATTATAAAATTAATAATCTTGATTTGAAAAAAGTATACTGACAGAAAAGAGACTGATTCTTCTCTTTCTCATTCCAGGACCACTGTCTCAAACGTCATACAAAATTTAATTTCATACAAAATAAATCATGATATTAAAACACATTACAAACGCAATCATTACTGTAGTCCTGTTGCCACATAAGCCCTGTCAAGAAATATATTAATTTAACTTTACTTTGACATGATGACAAAGTTGTAAAAATCATATTCTTGTTTAGAATTAGCAGAAAAATCCTAAATTGGAGTAACACACTTTTTCTATAAGGTTATTTTAAACTTGAAAATGACCAAATATATAATCCACTTCGAAAGCGTTGATTACGAGACAGAATAAATTGCCATTTTTATCTAACCATGATCCTCGGTGTTCAAATTTGGGTATGTATGCATCACCTAAATATGTGACAAATATTACTTGCTATTCATTTACAGCAAGCACAACATGGATTCATATTCATTTCAAACCTCTGGTTCCAGCACTTCCCGCTGTTGCTTTCAATGCAAAATGTAAATGTATTTGCCCTAACCCATATAAGATATGAATTGTGGCCTCACAACTCGTTCAACGATTAGTCCCAAATCATCAGTCCAAGGTTTTAACTTGTCTTGAGATATTCCCGAATCCCTCCGCCCGTGCTTGGTCGTATTGCACTGACCTGGGTCATCGCCTATGCCGGTTCACTCACCAGCTATATACATGCAGAGTAAGTTAACAAAGTGTTTTTCTTCCTCCCAAAGGGATTACCCAAAGTCACTAGGCGAGTGTTTGCAGGAGCGTGGCCTGTCAGTGGAAATGCTCTACCTTCAGGCGGAGTCGGGCCTGACCCGGGCTCTGCAGGACATCCGGGCAGACGGCTCCCCGTTATGTATTCTGGTGGAGCACACAAACGTAGCTCTCTCCTCCTGCACTGTAATCATATTCTCAGAGTCCCTCAAAAGTAAGTCCCTAACTTCCCACCCCCACCAACCCCTCTCCCTCACCCCCTACAAAACAAATAAAATGGCCGTGGTAAGGACTCACTTTATACTTGCATCATCATGCCAAAAGTTAGGCCCCATTGATGAATTTAGCAAGAAATACATTTAAGAAGACATCGTCTTCAAAAACGGACCATCATCTCATCCACTTGAATATGGATCTAATCTTTGGCATCAACAATAAAGATCAACCCTATGTGTCCGTACATACCAGTTCAAAAAATCTCACATGTAATTCAAAAAATATTGGTAAATCTCTAACCTTCCATTTATTACAAATTAATCTGCAAAAGTTTTGTTCACACACACCCCATTTAAACAAATGTAGTTCCTGAAAAAACGTATCTCTTAAACCATTTTTGAAAACACTTCAATGCTTCCTAAAACACCACGAGAGGAGTAGTTCATATTGTCATTGTGTGAATTTGTTGCATTTTGTGGTGATTGACCAAACTAAATAGTCAAAGACAAAAAAAACGTTGAGGATTGATGATGGTAATGTCTTTTCTCTCCAGTCTAAAAAAAAAATGTAAATTCAAACATTTTTTTGTAAATTCATAATCTTAATTTTGATGTGCAGTTGAACTTGTAAAGTATTGACATGAATGGAGAGATCTCACACAATTTGATTTAGAAAAATAGCAATTTTCAGGTGTGTGTGGGTGGGTGGGTGGGTGGGTGGCTGAAATTAATTGATCCAAAACCAAAGTCCCAAATCAGTGTTTTCACAGCAACTTTTCAAAAGATGTAAAGATTTCCACCTGTAATATAAAAACAAAATCGTATACAATTATGATAATAGGTGTACAAAATAAAACATAAACATTAAAAACCACATCCCTTGCATTTCCTTGCTTAATTCCATAGTACTTCTTTACTATTGGCTCGTAAAACGGCAAAAATCGGGCAGGACTTTTGAACTTTTATATTAAATGCCTATCAACTAAAAGGCCACAAACCGTGTTTATTAATAACCTAAGCTAATGAGATAATATTGCACACTAAAATGCCACAAAAGCACAAATAATCTTTCACATCATCACAGCACATCATTCTTTCAAAGAAGCTCCTAACTACAACAAAACTTACACCCACATATACACTTAATAACATTTTTACGGAAACAATAGCAGTTGGAATTATATTCCAATGCATAATAATAATAAATGCAATAAAATAAGCATAATCAAAAACCCCATCACAATTTTCGTTTTGTTAATTACTATTTTCTAAATGTATTTGGCGAGAGTCATTTGACCTCTCCTTGAATCCCCGAAAACTGTCCAAAGTAACACTGCTGCATCCCCCACTCCTAGTCCACCGCAACATGCCCAAGGACCAAGCCATGGACTTTGTGGCTGCCGAGTACAACCGGGGCCTCGTCAAAGAGCGCCCCCCAAAGGAACCGGCGGACATGGCTGCGCGGGCCTCCCAGCTGCTCAACGACTTCCTGGAGCGCGAGAAGGTGGAGCGGCATGCCGTGCCGTCTGACACACGCCAGCTCATGCTGCTGCTGGCGGAGGGTGTGCACCTGTACCCCGAGGAACTGGCCACCGTCTCCCAGTATCTACGCTCTCGCCAGGACCACATGCAAGGTGGACCAACTGCACCACCTATTCACATGGTCACACACACACGTGCACACGCACATACGTTTTTTTTCAACTGTTCTTGTTTCCTGCTCAGCTTCCACCACAGACGGGGAGAGGGGCAACATGTTACCTCCCGGCCTGGGGAAACCTCCTCCCCTGCTCCCTACTCCGCCCAGCGCCCCTTTACCCCAGCCCGGGTCTGGGGGGCCCCTGGCTGGTCTCGCTGGGGAGCCTCAGCCCGGTCCTCTGTTGTCCCCGTCAGGTCCGACTGTGCTTTAGACACACGTATCTATTCATAATTCATTACCAGTTACATCAGTGACTAGTTATTATTATTATTAATAATAATAATAATAATAATAATAATAATAATCTGAATGATCCAGAATCGTAATGCATGACTGCAGTACGCTTTCATAGCCGTGACTAAAAGTTTCTCTCTCTCTCCTCAGGCTCCTATCCCAAAACCAAGCCTCCTCCCCTGTTATCACTGCATCGGGCCCCGGGCCCCCCACACGGACCCCCACACGGCCCCCCCCATGGGGCTCATCTTGGCCCCGCCCCTCCTCGCGGCCCACCTTCTTTACACAGTCCCTACAATGGCCCTCCCCCCCATGGGCCTCCACATCACCATGTACCACAATACTACCCGGGCCCCCGTGGAAGTCCTCATGGGGCCAGAGGGGGCCCTCCCTCGCTGAAGAGCCTTCGCCCCCACACCCCGCTTATGCCTGTACCAGGTTATTGATGTAAAAATACTCATACATTTTTTATGAGATCATTTAGTCTTAGCTATGTTCTAATGATACTTGTAACCTTAAATATATTAAATATATAATTATCTTGCATTATTAATTTATACTTACGTTTTAGACATTAACAGTGATTAGAGAATACTGGACACAATTCTTACCTTTTTCCTCTAACCTCTGTCTTCTTTCTCCCCTTTCCTTTTTTTTTTGCTCAGGTGGACCCTCTATACGATCCAGTGGCCCCAGGCGCTGAAATAGGCATGCACACACACACATGCCCTGCAAGAATAGTGTTTTCATCATTTCAAATTTCTGTAGAACTAAATACTGTCCTCTAGTGGAATGAACTATCCATTCCTAGTTGCCAGAAGACCAGTACTCGCGTCTCAACATGAAAATGAATGCAAATGGACATGGTTGTATTTAAAGTTGAACTTGTTTGATGTAATCAAATGTTCATCATCATGCTTGCAAACTGTTATAATGTTGAAGGACACAAAACCAAGGTTACGATGGTGTTTGTGGGTTCACATCTAAAAGTTCTCAGTAGGCTGATATATTGTGTATATAGTATTCCCTTTTACTTTGTTATGACATTTTCACAGAGATGAATACGGAAGGTAAGGTGACCTGGGTATTATCAAAAGTTCTTTCACAATCACTAAGCATTAAGCACTCAATATTCCCACCACCATGGCTGAGGGATGGGTCTCCTTAAAAGAGGGAAGTATTTTATTTATGAATTTAACAGCGTCTCAGTTATTTCAATCAGCACATGGATATATTATAGTTTAACTGGCACATAATTGATGTGTCAATTGTGTTCTTTTTTTAATTTGCAAGATAAGTAGTTCAGAGCCTTTTACTGGTTCACCTGATAACGCTGAGTGTGTATTTTTCACTCATGAGGAGTTCCCCTAAACAAACGGGCCACTCATTGGTAGCGGAGCTGTTCATGCTTCCATGAACAGCTCTGCTACATGAACAGCATTGCTGCATTACCACTTTCTTCTGTCTCCCATTTGCCTTGTTCACATACCAGCAAGGAGATGTTTTACTCTCTTGTTTAAATTATACAGAAGGAATCTGATTTTTTTTGTTTGTTGTTTATTCACTAACCGTTCTTTAATGTTATCCTTCATAGCTTTAACGTGAATGTTCTAAATATGTTAAATGCTCTGGATTATATTGATTTTGATACAGAACAATCTTTTGAGTTTTTTTGTTTTTATTGTAAGAGCAGAAGTGTTTTTGTTTATCTGGTTGATGGAATCAACCTTGGTTGTATATTCTGTACAGAAATAAAGTGGTCTCAGGATTTGTGTGCGTGTGTGTGTTAATTTGTATGCAGTGACATTTTTGCCTGCCTTGTCTTAAGATGCCCCTCTACATCCAACAAATTAGTTATCAAGGCACATTTGGTGTAATGTTAGCCCTGACTGGGGCACAGCCCTAGGTTCATGTCTGCCTTCATTTGAGGATGTTTCAGAAAATATTTTTTTCTTTGTCATTAAAGGCACTCCATACACAGTATACATTGTTAATTAGACATGTTTTCTCATAATTGATCAAGCACTTTCTGCACTTTATTTTTAAGTGCATTCTTTTTATGGTTAATTTTTTTATTGAGTGTTTTGTGTTTTGTGTGTGTTTTTGTGTGTGTGTGTGTGTGTGTGTGTGTGTGTGTGTGTGTGTGTGTGTGTGTGTGTGTGTGTG
>JAOPJO010000154.1:15243510-15258986 GCA_027123675.1 Molva macrophthalma
AGAGAGAGAGAGAGAGAGAGAGAGAGAGAGAGAGAGAGAGAGAGAGAGAGAGAGAGAGAGAGAGAGAGAGAAAAGATAGCTGAAGACGGGGATCAGTTAAACCATTGGCAGTTTTTTTGGGCTGTGGTTTCACACACACACACACACGCGCGCGCACAAGGAACGATCAATCCCCACTTAGCACAACTCAGCCTCGCTCTGTGTGGCTCTCTCTTCATCCCTCTCATAACAAACTGCGGGCCTCTCTGCTGTAACATCCTAGCAAACAGTAGGGAAGATGGTTGAGCTGCAACTCAGTGTGACCTCTCTACTTGTCTTATGGGGATGTCTCTGTGTGTCTGTCACTCAATTCTTCATCCCACAGTTTTTACTTTTGAGTCTTTACACCTGTCACACAAACGGTCTAACTCACAAACACACACTACAAATTCTCTCTATTTTAATCTCATTGTCTGTGGCCATGTCTTTATTATATCATTGAAATATTACAATTAAGATCAAGATGACATTGCCATTTCAAGTATTGTGATATTAACACACTTAATGTGAATGTGCAGAGCATAGTGTACCACAGCCCTTTGAATGTCCTCATCTTGTTCATGAGTCAATAGTGCAGTTGTGTTTTGGATACTTAGAAACATTTAGTAATTCCAAACAAATGAGACAATTGCTCTTCTGATGGTTATTTCAACCAGGAAATTGGACAAAAATACTGGTCACATCATATGACATCAGGTTAAATCAGTGTTTTTTTTTACCATGATTTATTGCTTATTATATTGTGTTGGGAATGGTTATTAATGTTATTATTATTACTATGTTCATCAGAAGATCAATTGTCCCTGGCAACAGGGATTCACAAACAAATTCAAATGAATAAACAAAAAAAGTAATAATTAAGGAATAAACATGCCTAGATTAACAAAAGAAAAACCTCTAAAAAGCTAAATGAAATGTTGGAATCATCACACAATAAAAGTTGTGTATGTGTCTAAGTAACAAATTATTAAGCAGGGAATGCTCTCTGACTGGCTGGGCCCCTCAGCCAGTTGGTTCTGACATGCCCTGACATCTAGGGATCATGGGATGGTCAGCAGACCTCTGCTAGTGCCGCGACCTGGGTGATAGGGGGGAGGCTCAAGGAGTTGGATGCAGGGAGAGGATAAACCCATGTTTGGCCTTCAGAGTTAATGAAAGAAAGCCTGCCAGCCAACAGGCTAAAGTGGGGGCAGAGAGAGTCCCATTTCTCGGCACGTGTTTGAGGCCAAGCTGAAACATTGTGAACTAGCTATAGAGCGGATTGATTTCTGACAGAGGTAGCCACACAAGGTGTTAAGGTAGTCATGGAGAGAACAAAAACGTGTCTTTAGAGGACAGACGGACAGACAGACAGAAATAAACACAGCACATGGGATTGGAGAAGCGAGAGAGTTAGCGAGAAAGTGGGGAGGGATGCGTGGGAGGTGTGTGTGTGTGTGTCCTATTCAGCCCTGCTGGCCTTGTGCTTCTCTTGTGTTAGCTGAAGGTTGAGCCTTGGGCTCCAATGAATAGGCCCCCTCAGCAAACAGAGATCATCATTTTCTATAACTCAGTATGCGTGGTGTTTATGGGCACACACACACACACACACACACACACACACACACACACACACACTCTCACACACAGGAACAGACGCAGGCGGGCTCCCAGTAGCCTTGGACACCCAGGGCCCACACACATCGAACACTGAACTCTCCTTCCTTTTTTCTTCCCTCCAAACATTTCTATGAGAGAGTAATAAAGACAGCTGAGCAGCTCTGACAACCTGTTCCTTTGTCTCTCCTCCTCCGCTTCCTGCTCCTCCTCCTTTCTATACCTCTCCCTCCGTTCCTTGCCTTGTCCTTCCTTGTCTCTAACTCTCTCTACCTATACCTCTCTCTCTCTCTACCCCTCTCTTTCTACCTCTCTAGCTCTTTCTCTACCAATACCTCTCTCAATCTACCTCTTTCTTCGTACCTCTCGACCTCTCTCTCTACCTATACCTCTCTCTCTACTGATCTCTTGGTCTCTCTCTAGCTCTCTACCTCTCTTTCTATCTCTCTCTCTCTCAACTTGGTTTATTGGCATGAATGATGAAAAACTATTGCCAAAGTTTTGGACAAACATAACAAAACTAGAGCCCAACCGATATATCGGCAGGCCGATTTTATCGGTTGATATTGGCCTTTCACAGATATATCGGTATCGGCGTATATGTATCTGTATATCTGGATATCTGTAATTATTACACCCTACATCGGTATCCGCACCGGCTCCTAAAATCCAGTATCGGTCGGGCTCTAAACAAAACAACAACAAATAGTAATAAAAAGTCTAATGATAATATTAAAGCAACAGCCAGTGATACGCGTCTGTACTCACAGATATGACAGTTTCTGAGATCAGGGAAATTGATTGAATTCTGAATCTATATTATTTATTTTAATAAATGAATAATCTCTTATGTCCTTGTATCTATTACGTTGCAGGAAGTGAGCTTCCGTCTCAATCTCCTGGGGACAGAATGGACACAGCCTGGCTTCTCTGGGTAGCCAGGTCTTTCTGTGATGGCCTTTCTCTATGTCCAGGCTGTGTCCGCTGTGCTTGTATATTGTCAGGGATTTCCTCCGTTTTCTATGGGTCACGGTGGACGGATATTTTACCAGTGTGTAGTTTTGATTTAGGGTCGGATAGAATTCTAATTTACTTTGAGACAAAGTGTTTGATGTTCTTTTATTTTTGTTTAGTGATAACTTGGTCAGGCTGATTTGTCTGAGTGCTGTGCTGAGCACTGATGTTGTTGGGCAGAGCTTCTGAATCAGCAGGCAGAGGGGACTCTTACCCTGATTCACCTTGTGGCTTTGCAGGGCTTTATATCGATAGGAGTAGGGGTCACTGGACGGGAGATGTTTGAACAATTTCATGGCTCATTTTTAAATATTGATTATCATCGGATATACAAGTATTGTTGGCTGTGTTCCTGTCGACTCTCAGTGTATTTTTGCACGTTTGCCTGCTGGGTTTCTATTGTGTGCTTTTTCCATTTGGAAAAGTATTGGTTGGATGATGGACCCCACACTTCACTACCGTATAACACAATTGGTGGAAAAAGCCCTTCTGGCATTCTCTTTCAGAGAATTGACAGCCGGGCTAAAATGTCTAGTGGAAGGAAGAACACACAAACTCAAATATGTATTTTTCGTTGTGGGTTCAATTTCTGTGTTTCTTTCCATTGATTTTGAAAAGTCTGAATCTCGGTCTCATTCAAGTTCACTGTCAGTGCTCATGTCTGACTGAACTTAAAAAGAATGTCTAGGCTCTGTTGTTGACCCTCTTTTGAGGAGGAGGGCAGAACAAGGTCATCAGCAAAGATGAAGCATTAGCTCTGTGTCTGCCAGAGTAACACCAGGGACTGTAGATCTTGTCGGTTGGTGAGCCCTGGGTCTTCTCTTCTTTTGAATTATAAATTATTAGAATTGGACGTACTTAATCCCTTTTATGGTATTTTAATTTACCTTCGACCTGGCCCAAAAAGCTCCTTTTTAAATAAATTGAGTGATTCTTTTATGGTCTATCCACAAGCTACGTCTACTGCTTCTTGGTGAATTCAACATTGATATTGACAACGAGTCTTTTAATCTCATTCAACATGTAACAGGCCCTACACATGTCAGAGGGCATACTCTCAACCTTGTTTTCACTCTTGGTTTAAATGTCGATTCTGTTTCTCCAGAGAATCTTTTTATTTCAGATCATAATTCAGTTTAACCGTGACTTGTCTTTTGATTCGGATATTATAGCTTGTCGTCATGAATTAACTCTCAAATCCCAAAACATCTCTCGGCAAAGTATTTTGCTGTATTTCATAACAGTGCTGTTATTTGTCAAAAAGTGATCTTGATTCTCAAGTACAATCTTTTAATGAGCACCTTCTATCAGTCCGGGATAAAGTTGCTGCTACAAAGGCTAGATTGGATCCTCTGATAGATTCCTCTTTAAAAAAAACCTGTCGTAGCATTCACAAGTTCACTATCAGTATTTTAAATAACTTTAAACAGAGTTCAAAAACATGGTTAAAGATGCCAGAGCTACATACTTTTCTAACCTCATATCAAATATTTGACGTAATTCCAAGATCCTGTTTGACACCATCAGTAACATTGTCTCTTCGACATGATCTGCTGTTCCAGTTTCTTAAGTTGATGAACAACTTTTTCTCCTTCTTTGTTGGTAAGATAAATTACATGAGCAAACATCATTCACTCTATATCTCAAATTTGGTTTGGTTTTCCTCATGCCTGTGAGGCAGGACATTCTCGGTTATAGTTCATAGTTATGCCTATGACTAAATCTCTGTTTTGTGGTGTTCCCCAAGGTATCTGTCCTGGGCCCGATGCTGTTTGTATTATACTTGCCTTCTCCAGTGGTGGCAAAATGACACACATTCTTTACTCAATTAGAAGTACAGATACTTCTGTAAAAAAAGACTGGTAAAAGTAGAAGTAAAAGAAAGAAAAGAAAGTAAAAAAGTAAAAAGCAGCCCTCTGACATTTTTACCGGTTGTTTCTGTGCAAAGCTAACTGAACTTCACGTCATATTAATGTAATCGAAGACTGTTAAAGTTGAACCATTCTAACTTCAAACAAAATAAACAATATACTGAAAATAATTAACATTTACTTTGCTCCAATGTGCAAATCAGTTTTCAATGTCTGTAACAGAACTCAAAACATGATCAACACATTTCTGGTCTAATTAATCCTTAAACTCTTTTGTTAGAAATTCCCTTATCTCTACAGGACTATACAAATATTTTGAGGTTGGCACAAGACACAACGCATTTGCCAATAATCGTTCTTAGAACCAACAGCTTTGAATATTTCACTTAAATAAGGCCATAGATGGGGAATGTCTTTTTGCAGCTCTGAATCTGCCCGATCGGCAATGTTTACTGGTTCACTTTCATCCATGCTCACTCGCTTCTCCCATAGACATAATTTGTCCGCGGTGAAGTCCCCCTCTCGTCTCTCTCTCTTACGTCATTTTCATGTTGTTACGTCTGTCGTGCGTGATATGCACCGATGGATACACCAAGGTATCGTCTCTCCTATGTGTTGTTGTCCCATCCATTTAGGTTGAAATCAGTCTTGATGTTGGGAAGGAGCGCAATGGTGTAAAATAACAAAAATAATCTATAATTCCCCTCAAAGGCATTAAAACTAAAGTTACAAGCCTGTTTTGAAAATGTAAGGAGTAGAAAGTACAGATATTTGTGTTAAAATGTAGGGGAGTAAAAGTAAAAAGTTGTCTGTAAAAAAAATGTACTTAAGTACAGTAACAAAGTATTTGTACTTCGTTACTTCCGCCCTCTGGCCTCCTTTCTTGCAGATATAAGGGATTTTGAAGGCATCTCCTTCAATTGTTACGCAAACGATTTTCAATAAAACATTTTGTTTAAGCCTCAAAATGTTTTAAAAACTCTATTCTACTAAACTGTATCAACTCTATAAAAGGTTGGATGGCAGATCATTTTCTTCTGTCGAAATACTAATAAAACAGCAGTCCTTATTTCTGCCCCAGATGGCGTTGTCCTGAAGGTGATGGAAAGAATTGGCTCTTTATCCTCTTCTGTTAAACCTACCCTTAGTAATCTAGGTGTTTCTACGGGCCAGGCTTTAAGTCTGGACCAGCATGTCAATTGTTTGTTCACTCCTGTTGCTACTAGCTGAGAAACATTGCTAAACTCAGGCCCATTATGTTCTGGGCTGAGATGATTTTTTATGCGTTTATTTCCTCCTGTCTCAATTCATTTCATTCCCTAGTGTCCAGTCCATGGTATTCTTCATGGCCTATCTTACAGAGAGTTTAATTGTTCACAGAATGAAGTATGTTTTATACTAACTTCAATTAGAGATAGTTGTTTGTCTGTTTAGTTTATCTTTTTGTTTTTGATTGTATTTTGTACGATTTTAGTGACAAATTTGCTCATTGTTTGGATCATTTTGTTTCAGATTAGGTACATTTTCTAAAAAATATATATGAATTTGAAACACCCTCAAAGCAGATTTTTTTTAATTTTCTTTTATTTGTGCATATTTTCAGTCCTGCTTTTGTTTCCATATGCCTTCAATGCTTTTCTGCGTCCATCTATATGTCCTCGGTGAACAGGCCATTAGGTATAGTGTGTGAAATGTTTGTCTTGTTGAAGAAGAAAGGGAAATGGCTGTGTCTGATAATGGAGTTAGGGTGAATGCTCTTAAAGAGTATGGGTCCATGTCTGTGATCATGTCATCTAAAGTGCTGTTGCCAAGGGTTGAACAATTAAAAAACAAGTGTATCTTCCCAAAGAGTATCCTCTAACACGACCATTAACAATGTAAAGACTCAAGCTTTGACACATTGCAATAGATCTTTCCCATTTCTGATGATAGTGGTATCATGGCTATTTCTAGGAAGCCGATTTAGATGACCAATAGGAGTTTCATTGTTGATAATTCAGTCTCCTTTAGTACTGGACACATCAGGTTGTGTACCAATCCGGGCATTGAAGTCAACATTGATGATGAGGTTACCCTTCCCTTACTGCGCGACCAGCAGTGTCGCACAGTAGAAAGACAATACACGTCGGAAGATTCGATTTAGGTCTTGTTCTGTGTTAAATAAAATGAGTGGTAATGGATGGCGCTGCGATGCGTGCAAACTGCCAAGGTTTTGTGCAGTGCTGGAAGTTATAGCGTGGCAGTATTGCGGCGCCGGTGTGAGCGCTCTATTTTGAAACACAACCCTCTGAAATTTCAATGAAGACACACTGCTTTGATCATAAAACGAAAAAGGAGTTTGTACATTGTGCAAGGTTTCAATAAAATTGCATCACAGCATTAGGTAGAAAGAGGAGCGCGAAGAGGTGATTCGTGAGGAAAGAGATGTCAAGGCGCTGGCGGTAAAAATAGAAAAAGATCCCCTATGTAATTAAAACATTTAACAACTTATTTAAAGTGAGTGAATCTGTTCAAATGAATGAACACATATTGATGGTACGTGACAAATATCATTTTCACGTCTAATGAAGGGATGCGACCAAATTCGTTAGGGTGCCACCAAGTGAACGCAATGACGTCGGAATTTCCGAGTTGAAACTTCCCACGAGTTCCAAGTTGTCTTGAACGTGGTATAAGAGTCCTTTACTTGTGTTTTTTCTTAGCCTCTACACTCTTGAGCCATGTTCACACCAAAAGCGAATAAAATGTTCTCCTTGCGTTACTCGTGCGAGTTTGACCGCGCGATCTGCCAGAGTTTATTCACGTCAGGAACGAGGGGCTGAACTCCGGAAAGAAACGTTGGCGGAAAGAAACGTTGTGAGCGCCAACGTTTCTTTCCGCCAACCATGGCCGAGATAACCACCATTGCGACTCTTTCGTGAGGTGGAAGTCCCAGAAGTCCCAGAGAGTCTTCTCCAGGAGCTGCGTCTGGATGACTGCCACTTTTGTGATCAATCAGGACTTCCGGATGTGAGTGTTTGCATTGACTTTGTATGTAATCGGGCTGTGCAAAAGATTTCCTTCGCTTTTGGTGTGAACGCACCTTTACATTAACCAGAATACAAAATTCCTCTGCATTCGGCTGTTTGTTTACTGGGCTCCATGGCAACCGATGCTACCTTTAATCTGTCAGTTGAGTTAGCTTCTTCTTGGGTTATTTCTTTCTCAATTTTCTCTTGAACAAATTTAAATTCAAGGAACTTTAAATTCAGTCTTTACTTTCGTAAAGACATTATTATTATTATTTTTTACCAGTCAATACCTCTACCAGTCAATTACATTTTTCAATGTATTGGCATGACAAAGCCATTCTTTAACAATACTAAAGCAAAACATTAATAAGAAGGACATAAATAACACAATAATGCAAGTAATAGACATAGACAAGTAAGAGACAAGGCTCTAACTATGAATAGTAGCAGTAGTACAATAATACAGGGATATACAACAGTAATACACCATGAAAACTAATAGCACATGAAAGAACAGTAATTATAAGGTGTTGTTTTCTCGTTATTATAAGGCTTTTCCCTGGTTTTCACAGAGGTTATGAGAGGAGAGGACATATCTTGCTGACAACAAGCAGTATTTTTAGGGTATGTTGTGTAAATTTAGGGAAGAAAGCTTTTCGTATGACTTGATACTTTATTCAGTGCAGCATGAAGTGTGTTTCCGTTTCCAATTGTTTCTGTGTACAGTGTGTGCAAAGCCTTCCCTCCCTGGGTAGCCAGGTCTGACTGACTACCTTTCTCCAGAGCCAGGCTGTGTCCGCTGAGCCGGTATCTGGTCAGTGTCTTAGTGTGGAATCAGACACACTGATCAGGTACTCTGCTAACAATCCATTTTTTATTGTGTTTTTGTGGTCTCTTTCCAATATATGATGTGTCTTTATATTTGTTTGTGGGCCAGGTTGTGTGTCTGCTGACCTGGGGCTCTGTAGGGCCAGTTAGTGAACTGCACCTCAGGACCAGCTGTTTTTTTTTTCTGGGTTAGTTTCTTGGTATTTGAGGGCTTTGTGGTGAAGTGTTTGGGGTCTCTTGATTGTAGGTCATTGTGGAATTTACTTTCTCTCTTTCTATTTCAATTTGAAGGGGATATTTGCCTAGTTCTGCTCGGCAGGCATTATTTGGGGTTTTCCTTTGAAGGTACAATATATATTATCGTACAATTCAGTATGCAAGCATTTAATTGGGTGTTTGTTCAAGTTTCAAATTGTAATTGTTTGCTGAGTGGACCCTATATTTCACTGTCATATAAGGCAATGGGTTCTGCCAGATTTGGATTGCGATTTCAAGTTTAATATTAATTTTTATTGCATGGTAGGTTCTTCTTGCTTTGTCTCTGAGGTTGTTTACAGCAGTTTTGAAGTTACCAGTGGAGCTGATATAAAGGCCCGTGTGTCAAGTATGTGTCCTTTTTTGTGTGTTGTCATTTGAAGGTGGCTAAATAGTAGTAATATTTTTGGTTTTGTAGCCCAGACCTTTTTGGAAGACCACGATGTTGGTCTTTTTCAGGTTGACTGTGAGGGCCCAGGTCTTACAGAACGTGTTTAGTTCTACTAGTTGTTGCTGAAGTCCTTCTTGGGTTGGGGACAGCATGACCAGGTCACCTCCATACAACAGGCATTCAGGCTGTGGGTCTTATAGATTGATACCGGCTGTCGATGTTTTGAGTGTTTTGGCCAATTTGTCGATATATATGTTAAAAAGTGTGGGGGAGAGATTACAACCCTGTCTAATACCGTGTTCCTGATGGAAGAACTTTGTTTGCTCATTGCCAATTTTGACTTTGTATTTGTTGTTTTGTAGATTGTTTTAATTATATCGTATTTTCACCCCAACACCTATTGTATATAAAAAAATCTATAATTCCAAATTGAGTCGAAAGTTTATTTGAAATCTACAAAATATACAAATTGTTCCTTTATTTTGGTAAATTTTTTTATCGATTAATTTGAGTAGTATAAATATGTGATATTTTGTGCAGTCTCCAGTAACAGTCTTACTGCAGAATAGTTCCCCAGGTTACAGGTCACACAGTTCTTTATAATTGTATTGGTCAAATTGATCAGCTTTTTTATAGATTGGTGTGATCAATCCTTTGTTCCAAATGTTTGGGAATATACCTGCTACTAGGGTGATATTGAACACTTTGAGGATAGCCAATTTGAGTTTATCGTATGAGAATTTGAATTTGATTTCATTTAAGATGTTATTGGCCCCTGATGTCCTTTTTGTTTGGTTTAAGATGTGTATTTTTTCTAGTAGTTCTGCTTCCGCTATTGTTGTCAATGGGATTAGATTATGGGATTATGTTAATCTTTTGTTTTGAGGATTTTTCTAATGTTTCAGTGTTTCGACGTATTTTCTTATATTTTTTCAGTCATTATCAAACCATCTGTGATATTTGCTTTTTTGGTTTTCTCTGTTTCTTTAGTTTTTAAAATTTTGCTAATTTATGCAATATAGTATTGAGGTTATTGGTGGCTGAATTTTTACCTGAGTCATTGTATGGGCTAGTTGGGGATAGAAAATCATCTAGGAGTGATTGTATTTGGTGACTACTGGCTGCCTTCTTGTAGTTGTCTATGCTGTCTGTACCCCACTCATAGGGCATGTTAATAGGGTGAAGTTTATTTGTCTGGTGTGCTTCCTAGTTCATTCGTGCTCTCTTCAGATACAGTGTTAATTTACTGTGGTCTTGGAGGATTCTTAGGGGGCTCACAGTGAGGACTGTAAGTAACTCAAGGTTAATGTTTGAGATGAAATAGTCTTCTTTGCTGCTACCCAGAGAGGAGCTGTGTGTGTACCGTCCAAAAGAGCTCCCTTGAAGGCCTTGCACACAGATCAGTTAGAGAACCTGTGTCCCATTTTTTTTTTTAGTTTTATATATACTTTTATTAATATCTTTGTGTTCTGCCCCTCAACAGCTTCCCATCATGTGGGAGCAGAGCAGTCTCAGCATTTTCTGGATGTCATTCATATTACTGGTCCAGGGCTGGTAGGCTGCTCCACGTACTGCCTTTGCATAGAGGGGCAGTGGCTGGTCAGGAGTTGGGTGGAGGGGAGATGAACTGGGGAATGGTCCTGGTGTAAGAATGGTAGGGGGTTGCATAATCCCACTCTTTTGGGTGTTTGGGTTGGCAGTGTTTTCCTGGTGGTGTTGTGGGCATGGCTGGTGCTTGTCCTGGTAGTGTTGTGGGCGTGGCTGGGGGTTCCAGGGAGAGGCAGGGATGCATCTCCATGTCTTGGCGGGGGGAGGGGCTCTGCTGTCTCTGGGGGTTGCGGTTCAGTGCAGCGTCCTTTAAGGTCTTGTCGAGGGAGGGTACTGTGTGTTTAAGATGGACTTGGTCAAACAGAGAGTCCAGGTCCATGGTTGGATGGTGGGCCAGGTGTATGCTAGGCAACAGAGCAAAGTACTGGGACAGGCTTGCATTTATCCTCTGGATGGTGACCGTATGGGTGTCTCATCTCAGTAGTACGGTAGACATCACAATACTGTCCGTGGGGAAGTTACTGGAAGCTTTCTCCATCATTCCTCTGAGTGACGTGGCCAACCTCTCCTGCTGTGCTCTTAGGTTGTTGTAGCCAATATGGATGATGATATGGCTGGGGAAGGCTATCTGGGCCACTGTTAACAGCTCTAGAGCTCTTAAAAGAAGTAGGATTGTTCAAAGCAGGGTGCAGTTTCCAAGTCTGTTGTCCCAAATAGACCATAGAGCCAAGCTGCAATGTTCAATCCTTTATTCGCAGGCTCCTGCAGGATACCCCAACAACCAGTGCCATCCTGCTACATTATTGACTCTCTTCTATGTTACCCACTAGTACTCCAAGTTACTCTCTCTCCCATTGTGTGCCCTCTCCCATTATTATCCTTGTGGGCTCACGCAGGATACCCCAACAACCACCACAGTCCTTCCTTGATCTCTCAATTCTGCGTGCTAATTCTACACATACAACAGTATAGCAAGACAAATGACAAGGACGGGGCTATCAGTTACCTCCAATCATTACCTGTTAACATACCATGCAAGCCATACGTTTCAACCCCCCTGATTCCTATTGGGTTACCGTTAATCAAAAAAACAATCCAAACCCCATACACCCTCTCTAGATTTAACAATTGACGTGGTGTGATACCTGGGTAAGATTGGCCCCCAGACCTGTTGGTCTGTGGGAGATCTGTGTTTGCCTGTAAGACAAACAAAGGGCCATTTGGTGCTAATACCAACCCCTCAGTTGCTCTTTGATCAAATCCTTAAGAACAATAGGGGGTTAGAGACAGAGGTCTGGCCGGGAGGAGGATGAGAACAGGATGAAGGTGAATCCACATAAATTGTTCGATCAACTCCTCCAGAGTATTGAGGGATAGAGACAGATGTTTGGTAGGGAGGGGGATTAAAATGAGGATGAAGGCGAAACATATTTACTGTCTGATCAACTAGAAGTGGGGGTCAGGGGTCTGGCAGGGAGGGGAATGAGGGCAAGGCGAAGATGTCATCATATTAACTCTTTGATCAGTAAATAGTGCAGGCCAGAGACAGGGCTCTGGCAGGGACGGGGCTGAGGGCAGGGAAAAGGTGTCATCAACTAACAGTGGGGGGTCAGAGACAGGGCTCTGGCAGGGAGGGGGATGAAAAACTATTCATGAGTCCTTATTCTTCGTGCATCAACAGTTCTTCTTCGGTGCAGGTCCTTTTCTTCCAGGTCACCAAGTTGTTTCTTTGTTAGGTTCATCCGTATCCTGTCTTCTTATTTTTTTTGCCTTTTCTGAGGCTCTGTGCCTTTGGTATAGTCTATCATGTGCGCTCTTTGCTCTTCCCATGTTTTTGAATCCAATCCTACCACGTCCTCCAGGTTGTGTTGTGTTGGTGTTAGCAAAGCTCTTCGCACAAGGTGGGTGAATATGAGGGTTGTTGTTGCTGATATTTTCCATGGTCCTCCAGTCTGACACTGCCATTCTTCTTGCTTCTTGGTTATGAAAGTGTCCATGTCCTGGTGGTCGGCGATGGTAGTTTGTGTCAGTTTGGTCATATCAAGTTGTGTTGGAAAGATTTTTCTTAGCACTTGCTATAAGGCTGGTCTGAAGACGTTGAACGAGGTTCTGATATTTGTCCTTGTGAGCCCTGATTGTAGCATTATGTCCTCTGTTTTCTGACCCGCCACGCGGGCCACTACTTGCTGGATGTCCCTGCAGGTGAGTACTTAACCAGCGGTTAGATAGTTTGAATTTCAATATCCATGGTGAGGCACCATCTTGTATTCTTGGAAGGCCACTTAGTAATCCCTGTAGGTCAGTATGGCCCCACAGAGTGTACTGTACGAATGGATGGTGGACCCTGGTTGTGGCAGCAGTTGCATGGGGGCCATGTTGGCCCCCAACATGGCAGAGATTCGCCTGCTATGTTGAAGAGCGGGAGGGGCAGTTGTTTGGTATGGCTGTAGTTAACCTGTACTTGGTGTAGTCCTGGATGTTCCTCTTCTACCACAATTTGGTGTGTGTGGTTATTCATAGAATCCAAGATTGGGTGCATGACAGCTGCACTTGGAGGAGTACGAATGGGGGATGTGTCTCGGTAGACTGTTGGTGGTGGTGGTGTGCTGTGATCCTTGACATTTTGAAACATCTCGTCTTCAATCTGTTTTGCCTTCTTTTGTATCCACCTTTTTTCGCTTCCCATTGTGACAAGCAATGGTGATGTTTGGCTTGTTCAACTTGAATATTTTTGAATCACGACATGTGAAGACCATGTTGATGCAACGTTAGTGTTTGTTGTTGTCCCATCAGCCATCTTGTTGCCATAGTGTACGGGATTTCATGGTCCAATTTATCCATTTCTTGTGACAGGTCTTTATGGATTTACCATGAATTTATATCATGTATGACACTGGTGTGGTCAGTATGGGTGGGGGTGGAAAATCTTCCCACAAGTTGGGCAATGGAGGAGCTTCCCAAATGGTGGCGATCTTTAAGGTCTTACTCTATTCTACAAGTATCTAGCTGGTCTAGATACTCTTGTCCCTTTTTTATTATTTTTTCAAATTATTTATTATTTTTACAAATTAATTAATTGTTAATGATGGTGGAGGATAAAATGATTGTTGAAATTAACCTACAGCTTCTAAAAATTCAATTTACCCTCAGGTGGAGGCAAAACAAGTTAAACAAATCCGCTGCATGGGATTTATGAACTGAAACAACCACTACGTGTAAACTAACAATTAACCGTAAATTGTAAACGCCCATAAGGGATGACATCAAGGATATAAAACACAAGACAAAAAACAACTGCAAACAATCTAATAACCTCTGAAACTAGACACCAAATGAACCACTGATGTTTATCCCATAAGAGTTAGGGTATAAACACAACAATGTAATAACCTCTCAAATTTAATTATTCATTAAAATAATTTGCAACTACGACCACCATGCTCATTTTCAACAATATTATACAAACACGTGTAGACTTATTTAAAACTCACTTCACTCTTCTAGTGAGACACAATGCACCGCAGGCATTAACACTATCGTAAAGGCAGACGATTAGACCTAGCGTACATGCAGACGCTCGCATAACAACATATTTTAGCTTTAGCGTACAATCACACGCTTACAGGCCATACGTTCCTTCAGCGTTTAGCTTTAGCGTACAATCAGACGCTCACATATAGGCTATATGTTCCTTCAGAACACCATCTTTTAGCTTAGCATACAATCAGACGCTCATATATAGGCTATACGTTCCTTCAGAACAGCTTCTTTTAGAATTAGGACACTGCATACCAAGGCCTAATGGCTCTGAACTGGAAACTTCCCCAATAATGGTTCTCAGCGCTTGGCCTGCGGGGTCCCGGTGTCTTCGGCAGGAACAAAAGTGGGAAACAGGAAGTTGATGAAAATCGCTGCGTCTTTTTTCAGGCACCCATGAGTTATCTGGCTGTGTGGTCTTCCTCACCAAATAAAGAAGTACAATAAGTAGTTATCTTCATTACTCCTGGCTAGCTCGCCAAATGTAGAAGTTTGATAGTTCAAAGCAGGGAGCAGTTTCCAAGTCTGTTGTCCCAAATAGACCATAGAGCAAAGATGCAATGTTCAATCCTTTATTCGCAGGCTCCTGCAGGATACCCCAACAACTAATGCAATCCTGCTACATTATTGACTCTCTTCTACCCTCTGTTATTCTGTGTAACTTTCTCTCATTACTATGTACATTGGCTCACGCAGCATACCCAATCAACCACCACAGTCCTTCAGTAATTCTCTCAATTCTGCCTGGTCCGCTTCTCATTTATGATTCATGAATGAGAGGCTCCAGTTAAATAATCTGTTGCTTATCAAGAGGTCATTCTGACCTCTTGATACACAACAGATTCTTTCCTATGGGTTTCCTACTTACTGACTTAGGAAAAAGATTGTTTTCTTGTGTTTTTTCATATGTTGCTTATTTCTTCCCGCTGGTCATAATTCAGGAGCTGATATTGTCATGTCTCTCTTTCTCTCTTTTTCTTCCTCTCTCGTTCTCATTGTCGTTCTCTCTCTCTCACCTTCATTCTCTCTCTCAAAAAGTCGTAGTCATGACCTTTGTTGGTCATGACTACGATGTCAGATCGTATTGTCCCTATCCGTCTATTTCTCTATGTCTTGTCTTACTTTTCAGTAATGTATTATCTCACTCCCCCACCCCTCCCCTGCCTCTTTCCCTTCTCAGCATGCCTAGTTTCCACTTAATTTCCTCCCAGTCTCTCCACTCCGTGTAAGACTAGACTAAACTCCACACGACCACACCTTGTGTCTATTTCACTGCTTTTCTGTGTTTCTCTGCACCCCCCCCTGCCCCCTTCACACACACACACACACACACACAGACACACGCACACCCGCACACACACACACACGCAACCCGGCTCGCGCTGT
>JAOPJO010000154.1:15320964-15339024 GCA_027123675.1 Molva macrophthalma
GTGTGTGTGTGTGTGTGTGTGTGTGTGTGTGTGTGTGTGTGTGTGTGTGTGTGTGTGTGTGTGTGTGTGTGCACGAACACTGTGCGCAATGGTTCTATGAAAAAAACGAAATATTAACTTAATATCAAAAGATTGGATTCTAAACTTTTTTATTACATGGCAATACATTAAACCAAATTCAGCAACATCAACATCATCAAAAATGATATGATTCAAAATGAAAGAATTACAGATACGAGGATGGGATTGTATCAGCGGTAAAAACTAAACATCACTAAACAAATGTTGTTTTTGACATTTAAAAAAAGTTTTAGAAAATAAAAATGATAATTCTTGAATAATTAAAAGTATTATTGTACTAGTTACATTTTTAGACAATTCGATTTGAATAAGAATAATAATTATGCCATATCATCATGCCATATTAATGCACCATGTTTGTCCACTGATAACAAGCTTTCGTAAATAATGATTTAAATGAAACATGTGTCGTCTGTTGATGGCGTCATCACGGGGATTTTCCGGATACGTCGCACGGGGCTTCTCCATAACCGCGTTAGCTTAAATCCTCAAATATAAATACAGTGGCTTAATTAAAGAACCAACCTCAAAGGAGTAGAGGGTGAGATCAACGAAGAGGACAGCTTTCTCGCATGGCGACGAATGGACAAAGTAATAAAGCGTCGTTGTGAACAGCGACAGGAATATTTAAAAACAGAATGTCAACAACGCGGCCCCTCCTCGGTATGAAACGAGTCACCGAGCTAAACTGTTCAGATCAGCCGACGAGCAGGCTCTCTGCAGCGGGCAGCCACCGACAACAGGAACCCCCCACTGTCGACGAGTTTACGGTCCTGGAAGACAAACAAGAGGAGCTAAAATGTGCCAAGCCCCGAGTCGAACAAGTTTTCAAGGTAGCTTTCACTATTATAGGTCTTCTGGACCGCACTGGACATTCGCATGGCAGCAAGATATCACGTCAGATTTGGTTGCAACTTAAAGGAAACAGAGACGACGTGTCAAAGGCAAAAGTAAGTGAAATAGATAAATCCATTTACTCGTGTACGTTTCGTTCGATGTTGTATTTTAGCATTGAACTGTCCGTATTGAGAAGGCCAAATAGCCAGTCATCAAATCACATGTGTGTCTGTGCGTGAGAGGTAGTTGCATTTCTTATTTATAGTTCACAGGTGTGTTGCCAATTGACTTGTCTTCTGAACGCCATAGACACAACAGCCATTATTCAATAAAGAACGGCATCAGGCTTTGGATGGTTATCTCCAATGACTAGGCATAGTATTACATATAAGTGTTATTCCGTCAATTGACAACCTGATTACCTTGTTATGGGCTCTCTGAGTGTGTAAACAAAGTAGAATATATGGGGGTGATTCACATGTTACCATCTGGTACAGGCTTGATGCTTTGCCAGTCAACCCCGAATGTCATCTCAATCTCAGTCACAGCCTAACCCTAACCCAGTTTAATAAATTCCACCTTTTTCACATCTGACTTGTATGTTATACAGTTACAACCTCAGTGGCCTGAGAGCTTCCTTATAGTGTTGCATAATATCTGTCAGCAAGCGTTCTAAAACCATGTATTTTGAAACCTACCTTTCAACACCATCATGTGACAATAACGCCTCCACTAACTCCCTAACACCAATACCCGCATGCAGAGTAATGGTGGCAATATAAAAGTAGGAATATATATATATGAAAGTAGGCTATGTCAAACTATATAGCTTCATTGGTTATAGGGCTTGTACAAATCCCATGATGCACACAATGTATCATGGGATTTTTGTTGGTGATACTCCACCATTATGGGATGCCTTGAGAGTGTTGTAATGTTAAATCCTAAAGGTAAATATCCCGTATCCTTGACTAATCACAACTTTGTATTGCCATGTCTCGCATGAGACACGCTGTGGCAGTTTCAAACAACAATGTCTCCTTATCTCCTTATGTCAAATACTTTCAAAATAAACTAGACATGTCGCCGCATGTGCGTTTTCTGAAGAAAATGCGTGTGGTTTCTTGAGCCAACTTGTCGTGTGCGCAATATTCCGCGAGCATGCTAATGCTAGCAAGGCTAATGAGAAAGCACGGCAAATTTCAAGTCCATGGGACGCTTTGAAGCGGGCTTGTGATAGATTGAATAATAGGGCTGATC
This sequence comes from Molva macrophthalma, assembly GCA_027123675.1. Lineage (NCBI taxonomy): Eukaryota > Metazoa > Chordata > Actinopteri > Gadiformes > Lotidae > Molva > Molva macrophthalma. Next base: position 15,323,143 of record JAOPJO010000154.1, read on the forward strand.
GTTTTTCTTTGATTGCGTGTTATAGCGCCCCCTGTCGCCAAAGAGGTAATTTTATTTTCGGAAACCTGCTTACACGGTTTCTATACGTGTAGCACCTTTGACAACTCTGTTGTTCACCTTCCACTCCACCACCACTCAGGTTTGGAGTGGTTTATTTTAGCGTTTTTGCCCCATTAATTTTCAAAATTAATAATAAAAAAGTCAGCATTGTTTGTACTCTAAAAGGAGACGTGCACTACATTGATAAATGCATTTTGTTTTTGCCATTGGATTGGTTTTTATACCTAACAAACTGTAGGAGGAGATAATTACCCAAAATGAGGCAGAAGAATAAAGATTAAGACACATGATAACAATTGTGTGGCTTGCTTCGCAACCAAACTAATTACTAAACAATGACCAAAGCAACATTACTACCAATAACATTGTTATGCTCCTATATGCTTCCGTAATGGTGGTGGTCATTCTGATGTGATGTCATGATGTACAAGCCCTATTGTCAATTCCAGGAGAGTGCGATAATGGAAAAAACAATTCCTTTAATTTTGTTGTGCGAGCTGTACCGAAACATTTATATTTTGTTTAAATTCTCTCCCTATCTCTAGATCTCTCTGTTTCTCTTTCTCTCTAGCTCTCATGAGTCATCATTGACTCAAGTGTACATAGTAAAGTTGACACATCATGCCACAGTGGTGTCACACATGTGACAATGATAGATCTATTTTTAAGTCCAAAGATTCCCTGAATCAATTCTGTTATGTTCAACATGGCTCTTAATGCTATTTTAAATCTGATAGTTGCCGGCCGCCCAATCAGTTTTCCCTTTATTCAACAGAAAAATTGCCAACACTTTGAAAAACCAAAACAACACAAATTAAGAATTCCTATTTCAGGATGAGTGGGGTTATGGTAGGTACAGAAGGGGCACTATCAATGGAAATAAAACCTGGTTCTAGGTCTTAAGTTGGCATGGTAGTAAGGCACCAGTGAACTAGCTAATGTTATTTTTCTGTCCTGCGCAGGAGTATGTGAGGGGACTGTGTGACCCAGAGCTGCAGGAGGTAGAGCGATACCCGGTGGACATGCACTGCATCTTCGCCGGTGCCCGCGGACTCTTTCTCGACAGGCTTCTGCGGGACACCAGCGCGGAGGTCCTGGTGCCCGAACCAGGCCGCCTGCGACTTCTGGGTCGCGCTGAGCCTGTGGTGATGGCCCAGAGCAGAGTTCAACAGTTTGTGGCTCTGTTTCAGGTGGGCAGAATGCTGTAGCTGTTAAAAAAAAACTAACTTTTAGGTATCCTTGATCCCATTGCTACCTTCTCCTTAGCAATTTGTATCTGCATTCACTTTGGATAAAAGCCAATTTCATTGTGGGCTGTCGCAGAAGCATGATTCAATTCAGGGAGAAGCTCTCAGGATATCCACTGTTTGTCAAGATCCATTAAACATAATCAACTTCTTCTAGAATATTCCTAAATCCTATTTTGAAAAGCAAATGTTCTCATTGAACATGTCATTTTCGTGCCTGGTGTCTAGGAGAAGCGAAGCCTGCCCAGCGAGAGGGAGCCAGCCGTGAAGCGAGCGTTCAAGTCCTTCGTGGAGGAGAGGGATGACAAGTACACCATGGAGCTGCTTCTGCTGCCCAGTGCCCTGAAGGAAGAGCTGCTGGGGCTGGCCCAGAGCCCCTCCAGCACACACCCTGGTTCTTCCCTGGTTGGTGTCATATCAGATCTACATGGCATGACAGTGTCCTTGGGTTGTGTCTACATTTCCCCAACGATATTTACCTGGTGGTTAATGTAATACTCTTGAGTTCATGTGTTGTGTTCTTTTGCTTTTTTTCCGGCCCATACACAGGCGTCTGCCAACCAGGGACCGCCTGCCAGCCTGGCTGATGCCGAGCAGGACCGCTCTCAGAGCAGCACACCTGTGACAGAGCTCTCCAACCGCATCCTGGACACCAGCTTTGAGGAGAAGGGAGCCGGGGCTGGACCTGCGTCAGGCGGTGATGGTAAAGCAGGGGGCGGGATAAGCCTGGGATTCGAGGCAGTGCACCTGAACGGCGTTCGGCCCTCTCACAAGCGGCGCTCCTCCGAGAGCGAGACCCGCGATACAAAGAGACAGTACTCCTTGGAGCGCTGCGAGGAGTCGCTGGAGAGGGAAATGGAGCAAGAGAGGAGGGACAGAGAGAGGGCGCGGGATTGGAAGGAGAGGGAGAGCCGCCTGACAGCCGGCAGCTGCAGATCCAAAATGCCCGCAGCCTCGTTCTCGTCTTCGCCCTGCTCGTTGTCCTCGTCCAAAGCCAACACCATCGCGGGCCCCATCATTCTGGACCACAGCGGCGGTGCGCTGGACGATGGAGAGGCTGTCAGCCCTGAAACCAACCTCCGCTGCCTCGTCAATTTCTTCAGGTGTGTGTTTATTGGATGGTAATGTCATGCTTATAATCTAAAGACAAGGGTTGTATAGTGAAGGAAAAGTTGAGGCCAAAATAATAAACACGATTTTCCCTGTGTGATTGGTTGTCTCGGGGCTTGTGTCACTGAATGATTCTGATTTCCTTCTAGAACCATGGGCTACCAGCAGGAAGTGGTGGAGCGCGTTGTTAAGGAGACCGGGCAGACGGAAGACACATTCCTTGTACTGGAGAGAATCGTTGAGGAGACCAAACGCTACGAACAAGAAGGAAACGGAGGCGAGCAGGGAGCGAACCTGTTCTCATCCTCCTCCTCAGTAGCGTCCTCTACTGTGTCCCGTGTCAAAGTCAAGGAGTGCGCCCCCAGCAAACTGTCGGTGGATGCTACGGGCAAATCCACTGCGAACATTAAGCCTGCCCATAGCAATGGTCTAGGCCACCGGAGGCACTGTAGCAGCGGTGGAGAGACCAAAACTCAGCAGGTACCAAAAAACCTATCCTGCTATTACCCACCTGAAGCTGATGGACAGATAGTTACATGGCACAGATACAATCCGAAAAAAATGTAAACAAAATGTGCATTTCCTAGCTTAGCACGGTCAGACACCTTTGATCTTCCATATGCGTCTCTAATGTCACAGGTTGACGTATTTAAAGGTCAAACGTATTCCTAAGTAGCGAAAAGAGACAAGAAAAAGATTAATGGAGGAACCGATTGAATTTCAGGCCACCACGATCAAGAGGAGTTCCACGGCGCAGGGAGGTGCCGGGAGCTGTGAAGTCATCACCATCGATGACGACGACAATGCCCCTGTCGCCACGGACACAACGAAGCCAGAGAGAGGGGCATCCCGGCTCACCGCCATGGAACACCTGGACTCGCAGTCAGGGTCGAGGACGGACTACCTGGCACGGGGAGTGGGAGGAAGCTCGGCCAGGGACTACCTGACCCGGGCCGGGACTCAGACCCTGGGCGGCCAGGTCAAGGTGGAGACGGTGACTGCACTGCGAAGCGTCCCTCAGTGGCTGACCGCCCCCACCTCCACCACCTCCTCCACCACTTCCACCGCTCCCACCGCTCCCATGTCCTCAAATGTAGGTGTTCCAATGGAGTGGCTGCTTCCCCTTCCAAACATGGCTCCATCCCGACAGCATCACTTTTTCTTCTGCTTTTCTTCACTTAAGTTGTTGTCCTGGACTAGCTGGTGCTCTAGGCATCAAAGTATTAAGCCAGATTGTATTAAGCCTCATGCATTTGACTTGTGTGAGGCCACGAGTGCATGGAAACCAGGGGAAATCTGATAGACTGAAAATCATGAAATACAGAGTGAGAGACTTATGATAATGAAGGCAATAATTTTACCTGTACATAACGTCACAGAGTTGGCAAAAATGAAAACCCTGAACATTTTCCTCAAAATTAACCACCAGGGTGTTCTATTTTAATATCCATGGCCAAAGAGTTAATGGTTCTAAAATGTAAGCTCTCTGCTTCCATGCTTATTTTGTCTGTTGTGCATCTGCAAGAAGAATGCTGCATTCGGACACTTGCACTCTCTTCATAGGACGGTAATTGCTGCGGTTTTGGTGCAGCTCCTGTTTGGCTTTTGTATGTTAGCTGTTCAATAATGAGTTAGTAGTTACTGAGTCGATCTTGGGCACGTCACAGAAAACACATGTTATTCGGTTCACAGGTTAGTTGGTTGGTTCCTATCAATCACATTCTAATTCTAATTTTGCTTTGCTTATTTATCGTGGTGTCTTGGATGACATAAATTTGGGACGTTTAATGTTGTGTGGTGGTTGAACACAGGATTTACCCCAGTCAAAATAGAAATAAGAGCAAAACGCACCAGGAAGTATGACACACCTTTCTTAACCTTGTGGAATGGTTACTGCTTCCGTCACGGAATGATAAAGAGGAGGGCACCATTGTTCCTACATGCCTGCCTGGCATTTTATCGATCCAGATAAACACCTCTTCACATGATCTAACCTGCTCTTCTCGTCTCTGTCATTCCGTCAGACTGCCAATCCCAGTTTCCGGCACTCTGCGTTGTTGTACCTGACCGTTGGCCATGCGGGTTCCCATGGCGGCAGGGGGCAGCTCCCCACGGCCGGCGACCCCCCCATTACGCCGGTGACGGGTCTGGCCCGCTTTCACCAGTCACTGCGGACGCCTTACACCCTGACACTGCCAAACGAGCCGGGACGGGCTGAGCTCCGGCACATCATCATAGACGGCAGCAACGTGGCGATGGCGTGAGTCACTCACCCGCACACACACACACACACACACACACACGCACACGCACACACACAAATGACATGCATACGCAGACTTGCACATATAGGTTTATTACAACAGCAGGGATGAGTTAAAATGTGGCATCCTTTGTTGTCAGTTTCCAAAACAACAGCCTAAAACCCTAATTAGTTTCTCCCTTACATCACCATTGAAAAACCTAGCCTTGTGAGACCATCCTGATCTCGCAAGTTCCCATTTTCCTGCTCTCTGCAGATCAGTCTGGCCTCGAGCCTGTTGAAAATAAACAAATGATAGGTACAATCAGCGCTCGGTGGAGGGGGATCCGTTCATGAGGACCAAAGGGTGAATAAACAAAAGTGCCCGAGGAAAGTGTAGCAATCTACTGAGCAATCAAAACAGTTTTCATCCGAAATAGACTGAATCATTATGTTAAAGGATGAACAGATATCTGCACATAAGGATTATCTCAGAGAAGAATATATTGTTTCTTTACTTCCACAACAGATTTGACAAGACCAAATATCGTTGAGACCAAATATGGTCGAGGCTTGACATTGTTTTTTAACAACGTCAGGCCTCGACCATATTTGGAAATCAATTGCTGCCCAGCCAAGGCCAGACTGATATTCATTGACAAAGCTGAATATTTGGATGGTCTCACAAGGCTAAGCAAAACCAAAGTCAACATGTAATCTTTCGTGTACCATCGGATTTGGTGGACCATTATCAAATGCACACTCTTGCTCTCGCTCATCTTTTACCCATGCCTTTGTGTGTCTGTCAACCACTTACAGCTTTCAAACATTTAGACAGGGCTATCTTATTAACTGTGGCTTTTCAATTAACAAATATATTTTGTGTGCATGCATGCGCCTAAACCCCTCAAATCAGTCACAACTGTTCCAACTAATATAATTTGCAGAGAAGGACTATTTTGACAAAATTCAGTGAATCCCATTGTCAGGACACAATGTCAATTAATTTGCTATTTCAATTTCTGCTAAATCTTGTATCATGTTATTTCTTATCTTCACAACCACCTCCTTCTCAACCGCCTCCTCCTCTTGGCCCTCCCATCCCTTCCCTCTATCTTTGAATACCTAACTCTTTTGGTGAGAATTTTCAGAGAAAGATGCTGTTTCAATCAAATTCATGAAACTGTAATTTTCCCTGAGGGGAAATTCCTGGAAGCAAGCAGATTAAAGGGACCAACAAAAACAGGACATATAAGACATGAGAGACAAAGAGTGGCAACGCCCATGTGTCAGAGACCGTACAGTACACAGCAGATATAAATACAGGGGCTAAAATACATATTGTAGCCCCTGGTCAGGTCAATGGCTTGATCCATACCGATACAAGCCCATCTCTAAAAGTTTAGAGAAGTTCATCAAATACTCTTTTCTCAAATTTCCTCCCTTGTTTGATTATATTTATTATATATTAGATTTTCTGAGCTGAACCTCGTTTAAACAACGATGCCTTCACTACACTTCCTTCAATCATCTCTATGGCAGCGCTGCAATGCAGAGGCTTATCGCAGTTTTAAATCCTGTGTAAATATGGACTCTTGGTCCTTGTGTCACCTCTTCCTGTTTCTTGCTGTGAAGTGTTCTGCGGTGCGTACACTTGGGGACTTCCCTGACGTTGCATAGCAGCCCCAACAACAAGCTAAAACTTTGTATGTGTGCGTGTGCTCGCCTCCATGCAAATCTTGTACTTTATCACCCATGCTGCACAAGAGTGAGCACTCAGGGTTTCACAAGCCTTCATTCTATGATCCATTGTCCTGGGTCCCGTTTTTGATTCTCAGTCTCTAGTTGAATGAAGCGTTTAGAGACTGATTTGTAAGTCTAAGCACTCACCAACATTTAGTAATTCCCGGAGTGTTACACTTCCTTAAACCAGTAATTGTTTCACAGAATACTTTAGTAGTTGCCACAATTAGAAAAATCCTTAGAGAATATGGGGGACATTGGGGCTCCAGTGACCTCACTGAAACTGGGCATAACGATGTTCAATGTACCTCCATGAATACCCCCATCCATGTACGCACAGGGGAATTTGGAAGAAAAATAATTCCACAGGCAGGTGATCTTGCATCATCCCTCATCATCAACCTGCTTTATTGCCGACTTTGTCGTGCGTTGTTGCTGTTGTTTAGGGTTACCCTGGAAACTCGCTTGGCGTGCCATTTATCGACTGACGTGCATTGTTTTGGTGTTTGCATGTCACCCCTCTGTGATCTGGGTCACCTGGTGGCCACGCAGAGCCGTCTCTATCAACGTCACAGTGTGATACGGAAACCCTTACAGAACAGGATGTTTATGTGCGTGCACACGTGTTGCTACTAGGGTTTTTTTGTTTGTGCTTTTTGTTAGGAGCTGTGAACGAAACCTCTGTTCTTGTGAACTGTGATGCTGTAACATCACATGGCAAAACCCACAATTAACTGGCACATTGTCCTCTTAACATGCTTTTTATATTTTATTTTAATTTTATTTTAATTATCGCTTAGCATTTATACTTATGTTTTGGTTGTTATTGCTTTATAATATCTAACAACACCATGCTTCCCATACACCATGTTATTTTATGTCATGTTTTATGTCATATATATTATGTCACCACCAAAAAGCAGGGACAAAATACGGACATGAAAAGAATCTGCTAGTTGTTCTGCTTTTTATTCTTACAATGTGTTTTTGAAAAGGTTTAAAGTTAACCAAATTCAATTCTAACACTTCTAATTCATTTTCAAATGAACATCAAACTTCCATAGAGACTTTTATTTACCTTCTGAGCTGAACAGAAAACCCTGACTCTAGCCAACCTGTGGCTGCACTCCCTTGTCAATCATCATGTCTCTGTCCCTCTCAGCCACGGGCTCCATCGGTTCTTCTCCTGTCGAGGTATCGCGCTGGCCGTGGAGGCCTTCTGGAGTCGGGGCCACCGGGAGATCACCGTCTTTGTCCCCCAGTGGCGGCAGAAAAGGGACCGGCTGACCATCGGTACAGTGTGTGTGTGCTGAGCTGGTGCTTGGTGTTTGTGTGATAGAGCGTGTGGTGATGCACACGTGTGTGTGTGTGTGTAGATGCTAAACGTGGCCTGTCCTTTTTGTTCTCCAGAGCAACACTTTCTGAATCAGCTGGAGAACCTGAGACTGCTCTCCTTCACCCCGTCCAGGGAGGTCTGTGGTCAGAGGATAGCCTCCCATGACGACAGGTGCGCTAGACCCGTCCATGCATTCACTCCCTCCAGCTGTTCCATTCCCTCCAGATGTTCCTCTCCCTCCAGAATGTGGGGTCAGGGGCCACTAGGAGCAAGTCCCTGGCTCGCAGATGGATGGGGTCAGGGTCAGGAGAGATTCAATTTGGTTCTTAATGTTTGTCACGAGCATTGGAACTCCCCTGGTTGATATAGATACTGCTTTTTGTCTTCATACGCAACTGTAACCCTTTTAAAATCTGTGTAAGACAGTCATACACACCTAGTCTCGGTCCATCCATTTCAGTTTCTGTCCAAATTCCTCATTCCGAATGACTAATACATTCCACTTCAAACAGTTTTGAATTAAGCTCAAAAGATTATGCTGCTCGGCTGGGAATAGGAAGGAGCGTGTAACTAAATTATCTCAACCAATTCCATCCACAGGTTCCTGCTCCACTTGGCCGAGAAAACAGAGGGAGTCATCGTAACCAACGACAACCTGAGGGACTTTGTCGACACGTCGATTGCCTGGCGGCGCATCATCCAGGAGAGGTTTGTGACCTGTTCGCTGGCTATCCATCACCGATACCCCCCTCTTTTTGTGTGTGTGTGTGTGTCAGCAGAGTATCGGCAAAGAAAGGTCATGACTTTTAGGGAGCACTGTTTAATGCCATTGCTGCCCTAGATTGTTTCTTCTCACTTATTCACAACTGCATATTTGCTTGTTGATGCACATGGGTACATCTTCCGAATGCTCATGGAAGGCAACTTTGGAATGAGGTTGTGGCGCCCTCTAGGGGTGTTTCAACATATACTAGAAACTAATGCGTGAATATTAGCCCACTGCCCTACAGTAGGCTTAATGTTTTACCCATTCTCCACACATACGCTGACATGTTGTGCATTGCTTATTCATCACTCAATTCTCTCAAGTGCATTAACATTTTGCATGCTTTGTGTCTTCTGGCTGCTGGTCATGTCTAGTGGTTAGAGCTCACAGCTCAGTTAGATTATCAGCACAATGGAAAGGTTCCACCAGTGAAAGGAGTCTGCTTGTTCAATGCTACACTGAACGAACCCTGGCAAAACATGGCCGGAAATGTACTTTCTGGACCAGGAATTGTCCATTGCTTGCTGGCAACCTAGTAGGAGAAATAGCCTAGGCTTTTGGGCAAGACCAAATAAACTTGTTTTGGTTATTGCCCCCCCAGGCTGCTTCCCTTCACCTTTGTGGAGGACCACTTCATGATACCAGACGACCCTCTGGGGAGGCATGGTCCACACCTGGAGCTGTTCCTGCGCAAGTAAGTTCAACAATGTCAGAATCGCTCAGTTGAATATGCTTCCAAGAAGAGCGACAAAACATCTCTATTCCCAATCTGTTTGTTAGGCGGACCACCTTTACTCCTCCGCCAAGGAGACAGGCAGACTCCCGGCCCCCAATCCAACAGCAACACCACCAACAGCAGCCAGCCTATGTCCAGGCCCCGCAGACCTCCTCCGCATCGCCATGGCCCCAGCCGGCGTACGGCAGACCCCAGCCCTCCACCGACAGACCCCAGCCCACCTGGGCTCAAAAGGGACCCCCAGAGTGGCACCCACCACGCCGCTCGCCTTCCCCTTCCACCTCCCAGTCGCTGACGCCGACACCACCTCCACCTCCGCAGCGCTCGCAGGCGGAGACGCTGGAGCTGAAGGCCAAGCTGTACGACATCTTCCCCGAGCAGAAGCAACGCATCGACCGGATCCTCAGCGACAACCCCTACATGAGGGACCTGAACGCCCTGTCCGGGCTTCTGCTGGGATAGATGGAAATACACACCCCCACACACACACACAGCACTGTCGGCGTATATCCACAACATGCGTATTATACGTTTATGGCCACACCCACCCAAATGTGTTTTCCAACTTTGTCACAGGTTCTGCTCGGGGGAGAGAGAGAGAGAGAAACACAGATTATTTTTTTCCTATTTAAAACCAAATGAGCTGCTATTGACAAAGTTATTTGTTGGACTTGCTTCTCCCCCACCCACCCTCCTATCCATGTCCTTTTCAGCAATCTTATTTGATGAAGCTCAATAACACTTGCATCGACTGAACTAAATCATTAGCTCTTAGCACAAATTGCACCTTTCTGAAGACCAGGGCTGGGATCTTGAAACAGCAGGATTTCTCTGACTTGTCGGACCAGAAGTAATAATTGATTTTGGTCGAAGACCGCACAATGGTCCTGGACAAACCTGGCATCCATGACCGAGGCTGATTCCTTTTTGTCCCAACTTCAAGACTTCCCATGAGACTTTATGGACAGTTGTCATGCATCTCACAAAAGAGTATTTATGAATTTCTTTTTTTCTACAAGTCACTTTTACAGAATTTTGTTGAGCATACCCTTTGTTAATTTGTTAAAGAATGTGAGTTAAAGTCAGCCTTTGCTTCCAGTGGTGTTGGTGTCAGAATTGAAATGCAGGGGATACTGATTTGGAAGATTTAATTGCTGTGAGATTAATTGTTAGGTTGACCTCCCAGAGTTTAGCCTTTGGTTTTTTGTTAACTTGTCAGCTAAAGATTTAGAGTTGAAATTCAAATCCAAAAGGATTTATGCTGCCATTAAACCAGTTCCTCTCCTCATCCTTGCTCCAGATCCATATTTCTATACAATCCAATGCCTTTCTTTGCCGTTTTGAATCGGATTGCCGAAATTATTTGATTGCCTTGATTTCAGTTAAAATGGAAATGGTTTGGGCATATGCAAATAAGCTAAACTTTGGCCAACAGATTTGGCCTTCCTCAACTTTACCAGGAAATTGTCTTTATTGTGGGGGTTTTCTGTGTCTGCAAAAAATCCAAGAAATCACTTCTCTTTTTCACATAGAAATTCTGTCCATTCTAGGTCTAGCAATACCTGTTAGGACTAATGCTAATCCCCAGTGCATGGAATCTCCATACCCTTGGATTACAGTTTTGTTTTAAGTAAAGCCTTGTCTTTACGCAAGCTCTCCATTGCTCCATCTGTTCTAAGGTGGCTCAACACAAGGGTGCATATTCCTTTTTACTCATGTATTCAGTCATCTTTTGAATAGAATAATCAGTTGAAAGTCATAAAAAACGTCCATAACCATAACCAAGAAAGTCATTGGTTATGGAATCTAAAACTTATTTGTAATAACTAGGTGAGTACAAGTTGGCAATTATTGGGTTTAAGTATTTCCCTTAAGCTTGGATTGGTTTGATCTTGAACTCCAATACAAGCAGATAATGTTTTCTGCACTGCCCCTCCCGGAGCTATTGCTAATATGCACTGAAATTGGTTAATCTACTAAACGGACATCAGGAAGTTGATGTACTTATTTGTTCTGTACAACTTCATTTTCCATGTACATTGTTGATTTTGTAAAATCTTAATTTGTTATGGCCAAACTGCACAAATGTGTTTCTGTATCTGGAAAGTTTATTGAAATACAGCATATTGTTACAATATCGTTTTTTTTCTCAATTTCTCTAAACATGCAATTAGTGGATTGTTTTTAGTTTTCTGTTCTTTAGTTTGGTGTCCAGCACTTGCTACACATGACCATCCACTAGGGAGCGATGTGCACCAACTATTAACGTTTCGCTTGCGCTTACAACAGATGTCTGTCGACGTCATCCTCAACTGGCGTTATTGTAGGCAGCTTTAAGTTATCGAGCAGGATGTCAGATAGTGTCAGCAGAAAGGGCCTGTTGTACCAGACCAGAGTAATCCCTCAATTTGTTTTGTGGTCTCAATGCAGAAGAAGTTATCCAAATATTGACACCCCCAGGTATTGTAAGAAATTTGTGCAGAATGATACTGCGTGAGTATGTGTACTCTAATTAGTTCATCCATCAAACTGTATTCAGTGAAAACCCTTTTTGCCTTTTTTTTATGGGACGATTGAATTCCTTATTAAGGGACTGCTGTTCTAATGATGCCCTCTTATTTCAGCTGCACAGGCTCGTGTTGTTATTCGTCTGCCTGGTTTTTGGTTTCACCACTTGTAAACCTAATATGGTTTAATGAGCCAGGGTGCCTGTTTGAAAGTCTTCATTTCTAATATGGACGCCAAGATTTAAAGTTGTATGAGGCACTGATATCTAATTTTTTTTTGTTGTTGCAGGAAATGGACCACAAATGGAGACAACTGATTAAAGAACATCTCATGCACTTCGTTGTTTGTTCGTTTCAAATCTGGTAAACTGGCAGACACTAGCATCTTAAAGCTCTCTGACCTGACTCATACAACTACTAGTGGACTAGTCTTTCTAAAGACATTCAATGATTTTCAATTTGGCTTCTTGCTTTGACATACAGAGGCTAGCACGTAAACATGATTATATTGAGCAATGATGATGATCTTTGTCTTCTCAATTATCAAAATGCTGATCAGCAGCATCCTGTTTACAGATAGATGTACATAGACTTCTAGTATTGTTACTGTTAATAAAGGCCATTTCTTTGTCATAATCAAGACTAGTGTTTCCGTTTATGTACAACTCAACTCATGCCACCATCTTTTATTACAACCATTTATAAGTGTTGTACTTTTTTTTATATTACAAATAGTTTTATTGATGCCACATTTTGAGTTAGTGTTATTTTTATATACACAGATAAAGTAAAGCTGTAGTTCCTATATAGCACGACAACTGCAAGACGTTTTTTTCCAGTCTTGCAACTTTGCTCTAATATCCAAATTGATGGTCTTCACATATTATATTGGTATTATTCTATATGTGGATTTTTCTCTACAGTAATTTGTTAAGCCTACATAGTCTAATGAATTCAAACGTAATTCAAACGACTCAAACGTAAATCTAAGCATGTCTAACTTTTTATTTCTTTCGCTGTGTGTGCAAACAAAACACACATGTTGTTTTCCACTGTGAGTGTGATCATTCACGCCACACAGACGAGATTGAGGAAATGAGGACAGCGTGACCGGCCGAGAGAAAACAAATTATGTTCTGCTCACGATGCTCATGATCATCCCACTGCTTAAGAGAGATGTGAGATGTGCTTCCGAAAGGGTTGGGCGGGGAAGGCTTAGTTGTTAAAAGGTTAACTAACAATTCTCCTAAGAAAGAATGTGCAATCATCAAACTGGTGCCCTTAGTCATACTCGTTGAGTTCAACAACTATACAACTAACTATTAGAAATGCATTTATTCTTAGCATTACCAAATATTGCTGACTTGTAGAGTGATGTGTTTCATTTCATGAGGCTTCACAATTTGTGTACTCCTTTCCCATTTTATGCTTCCATGTGCTTACCATCAAACGTTCATCTGGCCAGGGACGAGACCGACCTCTAAATCCCATTTTACTATAGAGTCAATGCAATAGAGTCCAAAGGAACCACACATACAGTCACAGACATGTACACACACGCACACGCACACACGCAAAATACACAGATGATTCAACCCCTTCTTAACAAGAGGGGATATAACATAATTAGCTAAGCCGGTTGCATGCTACTTGTCTTTGCTCGCCACTTGCCTTGTTACCAGAATTTGGATACGGACCAACCACACTGTCTATATAAGAGCCAGATATATCTGTCTCATGATTTCACAATCATTTCTGCAGCTAGCAAGGCATTCACACCGTTAAAGTAAGTAAGAAGAGTCAATGTCTTCAGCAAAGGCCAAGGCCAAAAATGTTTTGTTTAGTTTGGTTGATGTAGATTGAACTGCATGGAGGAGATTTGGCATTGCAATTCTATTTTTAATCATTGGATCCAGATACATTTAGATTCAAAAGAAACCTTGTTGAGCCTTTTTATAAAATTCACCTTCTGTGATAAGGTGTAATTTTTCCCAGGGATACACACAGTTTTGCCACTGACGGCCAGCTCATAACATTTATAATAATGCAAATGCAAGGGTTTTCATCAGTTGGCTATAGGCTCAATCACCATTGTGTTACCTCATTCAGCGAGTGACTTAACAGACATTTTATTTTATTTTGTACTTTTCAGATTGCCACTTTAAGTTATTATAAAGCTGCTCCCCGGATTCCTTCCTTCCCTAAAAAGTTAAGTAAAAAAAAAAACTAAGTGAAAGAAAATAAATGTTCCAACAAGACGTTGCACAAATCAACATTGAGCTCCAGAAGCAGCAGCAGCAACAGCATCTCAAGATCCAGGAAACACCCTACTGGGCATGCAGGGCGTGTCTGACTTGTGGCCACATCCAGCGTGACCAAACTAAACTGTGGGCTTGGGGAGCCTTGGTCAGGGATTACAGTGGGCCGCACGGGGAGCTTGTGAACGGGTTAAGACAAGTGGGTGCTGCTGCTGCTGCAGTGAGCCAATGCATGGAAAAAACGACCCTGCAGTGCCCGCACTACGCATCTTATTTCATATTACAGCATAGGCAAAGTTTCCTAACTGGCTGGTCCTACACCAGTTTCAACTCAAAAAATATATTGTGTTTGTTGGTATTCTTTTTTGGGTACATACATCTGTGCAAATAAGAATGCACCGAGGGCATACAATTCTTGATTTTGAGAGGGTAGGAGAGAGTTAATGTGTATACCTTCACAGTGCCTCTCATCGCGCAATATGCATGCCTGCGTGTGTCTGTATGTGAGTTTGCGCGTGCGTGCATGTGCATGCGTGCTGGTGGGTGTGGGTGTGCACGCACACACATACAAACATGACCATATGTACTTGATTATGTGTGTCTCTTGCACATGCTTTCTTTCCCCATACTCCCATGTGAGTGGTACAGTGGACAGGGTGAAGGGAGAAATTGTAATTAGATCTATAGTTTCTATAAGAGATCCTCAATGTGGATGCAAACTTGCCTATTGAAAAAACACACTTTTGCATGGTTTCATGTCTTGTTACACACTCACACAGACACACACATACACAATGTCTACTCTGCCTCTGACATTCCTTTCCCTTCCTTATGAAATCCGTTTTTCCACTGCCCTCGCTTACTCGGTCCTACTCGCTTCACCCCTCTTTGCCTCTCACTCGTTTTTTTCCGTCACACTTCTCTCCGTTACTTTCGTCCTTCTACTCTAGCACTTTACCATTACCATTGGTCCCATATATTTCCTGTCCCATACTTTTTCCCGCCTTCCCCACTTAATTCCCTTCTCTCACCATGTGTTGTTATGTCCCAGCAGAAATGACCAGATTCAACTGGCATTCCAGAACAGCTTAGCATTCCCGTGGGTTTGGAGCCCCCATCCCCCACAAGCCCTGCATCCCCTTCTCCCCTTACCCCCAAACCTCTCCCCTGACAAACTCCCTGCTCCCTTCTTCATGTTTCCTTGACATTCCCTTCCTCAAGTTGTATTGCTGCTTTCATTTGCTGCTGGTTCATGTTGTGGTTGTGTTTCATATGTGGACAATAAAAGCTTTGTAGCATTGACAGGTTTGCGGTAGGCTATAGAAATACATTGTAATGCACTAGTACACATGCCTGTATACCCTCTTGTGCATAATGATCTGACATAAAGCATCTGTCATAAACAGGGCCTGTGAAATTGCACAGGAAGAGGTTGCTATAGACCTGACACATAGCGAACTATATGTGTGTCTGTAAGACATTGAATAAGATGTATGGTTTAGGTAAAATAATAAATATATATTTAAATAAATAGTCCATAAGGTCACACAGAGAGAACATTTTAGATGACACATTTTAGATAATTGTTTCTCTTTCCACCCTGTTTCTTCTTTCCAAATATGTAAATACTTTCCCACATGTCCATTAACTTGAATGGTTACTCTATCTAAATTAGTTTGTTTTTTGTCTTTCCTTATTTCTATCTTTCTTTCTTTCTCTCCCTTCTTTCTATGGGCATCTGGTCCAAGCCTACCCAGACAATGAGATTACATAACCAGTCCTTTACTCTAATCCCTGTTGGTGTGTATCTCTCTCTCTCTCTCTCTCTCTCTCTCTCTCTCTCTCTCTCTCTCTCTCTCTCTCTCTCTCTCTCTCTC
>JAOPJO010000154.1:15372212-15385615 GCA_027123675.1 Molva macrophthalma
CACACACACACACACACACACACACACACACACACACACACACACACACACACACACACACACACACACATACTTTTTAAACAAACAAGTAAAAAGCATTATCAGGAAAAAACTGAATGTCACCAAGCAAGAGTTCTAGAGGGCAAAATCTATAGCTATCCATGCCACACATCTCAGAAGTGGTCATGGAGATTAATGCGGTGTTGATTGATGTGAGGTGAGGGCATGCTTCTGCTTACCCCCTGTGTGATGATAGCCTATAAATCAGAGCCGCTATAGGCCACAGTCACACTGAAGCTACCTGCAAAGCTGCCTTGTAGAACGCCTGAGATAGTGCCCCCAGCTCCCCATCTCCCTCAGTCTCCTCCTGGTTGAAAGAGGGTGTGTACTGCTCTAGCTTGTCCAGCTGCTCCACCTAAACATGGAGACATTAGCCTCAGCAAACACACAAGGTTCTTCCAGCATGTGCTCAAAACATACGATGATTGCATATTGTGTAAACATTTACTACTTGTTGAATTCACATTTCAGAAATAATGGAATTTTTATAAACCAAAGAAAATGGAATGGTTTTGATTAACCATTTATCACTATAAAACGATGTAAAATTGATTAGGCTTATATAAACAGTTTGAAGATGTCATTCAATAGTTGTTTTTATGTTTCCAAAAGCCAATATTCAGCTGTTAGATAAACACACACAAGAGCCTAGCAATGTAGGCATTTCACCTCAGCCAGAGGAAATGGTCGTTCGTTCAGCAGACTAGAAACACGAAACCGGCATAATCCCGTGATGAGCAAGGTGTAGTGGGGTTTTGGCCAGTTGCTCCCAACCACTTGCACTGCTAGTCCTGCTGTGCCAATGCTGATAGGACAGTGAAAAGGCATGTTGAAAATATAAGTTGAACTCTTTATGAAAGCCTTCTTATTCAAGTAGGGACAACAGCAAAACATGTTATGCAGATTACAAAGCTCATAAAGATTGCTATAACATGACATCGATTTGGTGAAACATGCGTTAGAAGATACGTATTGAAAAATATAAGCAAGACTGATAATGATAACACTGTAGTTAAATCAGGCAACAGAGAGACAAAGGTTTAATCGATAACTTTGAGGGTAAAGTCCCTTTCACGGTCTGTTGGAGTTTATCCAGCGTGGCAGGGGAATACGTTTCTATAATGGATGGAAGGTTACTTCAAATTGTTGATGAAGGGTTACAATCATCATTCCGTTATTATTTCCAAAACGGCCTGACACATTTAATATGGACATGTCATCAACTAACTTATCAGCTCGATGTTATCATAACCAGAATAACAGTTGCAAAACACAGAGGACAGGGCATAGAGCCTTTCTGGAAGTTATGAAACATTTATAACTGGTGTCCCTGAGAAAAGAACTACTGAAGTAGAAACTATTTGGATCCATGGATGTATTTTAATGGATCGGATGGCCAAAATCCAATATAGAAAACCAGGTATGCACCATCACGGAGATAACACTGTTTATACGGTATACGTTGTGTTATAACAGGGTGACCGTACCTATGCAAAGGGCAGAGATCGTCTGTGACATGGTCAGGGTCTCTGGTGTTTGGGATCACTCCGATGATAGTGCTTTTTAACGAAGTCCCCTTCAACAAGCGACTCTTAACAAGCTGCATGTTCCGAGGAGTGTTGACGCTAATCCGCACTGTGGAACCGGGTAACAACACCCCTTCATGGGTCAAGAGCAGAGGAAGACGTCTCGGAATCTGAATACCATTATTAGACATTATTAGACTTCAAACGAAGAGTTTGAGAGAATATTTGAAGCGTATGACTACCAGCGTTGCCAAACCTACACTTGACATAGCAGTCACAACAAGGAACTACGGTGTCTATCGAAGGACACACTTGTTCAACGTAGTCAGGGAAGAATGGCAACGTTTTTGTTTTTTTGTTTTTACCAAAGTGTTTTCTTGGGTTACTATTTCTGTATAAATAGATACCCAAACCATTAATGAATCCTTATCCCTTCTATGTCAAAAATAGAGAATCTACATTTTCTCAATTAATTTTACATTGCAGAATACTACATAGGTTTTAACTCTAAATGTTAGTATAATCTGGTCAACTGCAAATATTTGCAATGTATTTGCAGAAATAACAAAGCACAAAGGCATGCTTTCTAAAAGACAAAAAAACGGTTAAGTTAAACAAAAAAGAAACTCGACACATGTTGACTTGGTAAAAATACATATTTTTAATTTATATAAAAGCTTTTCACCAGGCCTTACACATTTAAAATATAAATACATTCAACATCTTCAAAAAAATCTGCTTATAAAATCTATCTTTGGCCAAGGTTAGACTGCAACATGCTGCACCAACCGTCTCTCCATATGAACCAATACATTATGTTAAAACTTGATAGCACAGCCTTACTCCTGACAGCAATTCTAGTTTTAAGACAATTATGTTTAATGGTTGGTTTAATTAACAAAGAAGATTGAATAGAATAAGAATATGCATATTTATGTATTTAGTATCATTGTCCCTGGAGTGACAGTGATAGTATTTGATAAAACTGTGAACATTTTGCAATATTGCAAAACATGGTATTTCCATTATGCAATTGTGTTCTTAATTCCTAGCAGAGAAAAAATGTATATAAACCAATACGTCCACAATAGGGTGGTCAAAACATGGCTTGGAACTGAAGGCTTTTATGCCAAAAAAAAGTACAATATGTTCTTCTTACGTCATGTGCTTCTTAGTGCATACAATATTAATCTCAAAGAGATGATGAAGTGTTAATTTAAAACACAAACTCAAAACTCAAAACAAACACAGCAAGTGAGCTGATAAATAACAGAAGGCAGTGAGAAAGTTTTGGATTGTATTCAACTAAAACCAAAAAAATGGCATATGCCCAGCCTCCTAGTAGACAAAACTTAATACATTTATAGGATACCTCATGTGTACTAGATACCAAGCTACAAGCTGAAGACATTTCAGTAGCTGCTTAAGCTAGTAAGCTACATAGTCGTTCCTTCAGATACAGGTCAACGAGGACTTCTTAATCACATTCCCTGTTCCTTCCAGCCCAATCATATGTTGCACAGTGTATGGTCATGTTTTCATGCAAGTCACACAGAGAGCCTACAGTGAGCAGTTCCCCATCCACCTCTCTGATCATGCCCATATGATTGCTGAAGAAACTTAACTGGTCGGCACCATTGAAGCGGTAGCCAATCTTTCTTCTGTTCTCCTGCTTTATATGTAATTTGAAATATAAAGGAAAGACTAGAGCTTACAATATCAGGGGAAATCCTCAACCTAGACTGTGCATGTAACAAAGACATTTATTACCCTCTATTCCTTATCTGTTTGGGCGGACGGAAATAGTTATGTGTTTTCCCTTTAAATAGCATGTTATCTTGTTATTAACTGTTGAGAGCCAATGGACATAATGGCAAATGCGGCTGATAAATTCATTGTAAGCATTGTTAAAAAGATAAAACCAAAAATTAGCATTTATGTTACAAAGATGTTCTGACTTATGAGGTTCCCTCAAATTGAAAAATAAGCACTCTTGGGTCCAAATTGGGTGACCATTAGTTTAATAACTTCAATACCACTATAATTAAAAAAGAGGGAAAACTATTCACATGGTCATTTAATAATTCTATGTTGAAACATAAAATTGATATAATATATTGTAGATATTGTAGCAAAAATGTTTTTTTAGGGTTATTTTAAAGCTAACTGATGAGGGCCCAGTCGTTAGCCTTAGTTAGACAGTTTTTATTTAATCTTCCCATCACAATGTTGCTTTTAGTGCCTACTATTATGTTTGGAACAAACACGGTTATAAATAAAGTAAAATAAATACAATTATTTATTCATTTTCTCTTTGTGTGACAGAAACAGAAGCAGGATGACTTGGTGAACTTCCATGTCTTCTTAGCATGATCTGCATCATATCACTACTTTTACGCCATGGCATGAACCCTTTGGTTTTGATTGCCATGCCTATGTGGCATGCCTTTGGCAAAAGTGTATGCTATTATAAGTGTTGGTATACAATATAGTTCTAGGTTTCCAGAAATGCACAATATCCACATTCATCTTTGGTAACATTTGGATTTCAGTCAAAAAATATAGGTCACAACAAAACACAAATCAATTACAATGTTGATGGGATGTTCTGCTGTCCAAGTCAGGATTCACTGCAGTTTCTTCATCAAATTATTTATGGCAAATAGTCTGGGTCAACTACTCAATCATATATGGTGGTTGTCACAATTTCAATATAATAAGCCGTAAAATAGAATAAGCAGTAAAATAAAACAGATGAGTATATTTAAAGGTGTAGTGTCTAGGATTTAGTGGCATCTAGCAGTTGGTTTCAGATTGCAACCAACTGACTTCTGTAAAACCTACGTCTGTAAAGCTATATTCATAGCTTACAAGTAAGATAGCGATTATGATTGATGATAAAAAAACATGTCCTCTCTAAAGCCGTTTGTTCTGGGCTACTGTAGAAACATGGCGGTGCAACATGGCGTGCTCCATGGAAGAGCACACGCTCCCTATGTAACTATAAAAGGCTCATTCTAATGAAAACACAACAATTCTTATTTTCATGGGAATATACACTTATTAAAACATATTTATGAAAATGATATTCCTTTTCTGTAAAGTTTGCTCCACTTGATGCCACTCAATTCTACACACTGCAGCTTTAAGTGAGGATTATAAAATTGCCAATGTAAGCATTTTTTTCCTCTGACAAATATTTATTGTTCTTGCCAAAATGCATCTATCATCACAGCCTATATTTATCCTAGTAGGACAATATCAAATTCCTTGATTCCTCTATATCAAGAAGATTTGTCCAAATAAGTGTGTTGTTGTCATGTTGTCATGTTACAGGTATTTGCTTTTCTTGCGTAGGGCTAGCTGTCTTTCTAAAGGAGACACAAAAAAAATCATACATGGATTTGACCAAATAAATCTGATATGTCTGAATGGAAATGAAAAACAACTGTCATGTCTAATTTATCTTGGATGAGCGATTGGTCATGGTGATGGATTGTTACATCAAAGCATATTGACCGTATATAAAAAAAAAAAATCCCAGAGAAGAAGTTGGGTCTGAGGAAGTCGGCTAAGTAGGATGATTCCTTCTTGTGGTGATCATGAAATGAATGGTCTGGTCTTCATTTGTGAATCCTTTGGGTCTAATTTGGAACACTGATCCACTGGTAGTTGCTATATATTATCTTGGAAGGGGTTTTGACAATCCAACAGACCATGACAAAATTTGAATCACCACCAATTGCTTTCAACCATAACTTCTCTGAAGTAAGATAAGGTAACGTACGCAAACCAATCTACACAGCTTTCATGCTATTACTCGGAACACAAGAAAAACAATGTGGACGTACAATAACATACATCTGAGATACTGACTGCGTAAACACAACCATCTTCAACAAACTTGAAACCCCTGCACCATGGCTCTAATCGTTCTTACTATCAACAAACAATCATCGTTGGCAGTGAATAAAAGTGAATAATAGTGGATTCTATAGAAGTTGTACTCCTGAACAGAATTTCCAGGCTTCTAGCAGAATTCTGCACTCCCTACCCATAAACTGTTATTGTGTCCAGTCCAGGATTTGTCTCTTGTGTGACCTAATCCTTTCCTTTCATATATGCAGCTTTGGGAAAGTATTCACATAGGCAAACTTTAGAAATAACATACGTAACTTTAGTTGTAGGGTAGAATGTCCATAAAAATCGTCTTTCATTTTGAGATCTTGCCTCATCCCCAATTTGTCCATTGGTAGGAATAGCTTCAACCCACTGGTCTCACCTTGGAGGCTGCTGCTGTTGCTGGGTTTTCTTTCTGCCTTTCTTCGAGTGAGAGTTTCCACAGTCTGCAAAAAAAAGAATATAGAAGAATAGGAAATAGAATGATTAATCCCACCTGCATTCTTTTTTTTTTGGAAATCATTTGATTATATTTTATACATCATTGTCCAATGTTTAATGCAGGTATAACATGATTTGATGTGAATAATTGACTGCCGTCTTTGGTTAACTATTACCTTTCAAATGTATTCATGTCTCTCTTATATTGATCTTACAATAGAACACTCCCCCTTGGGCGACCTCATATTTGAGATGCCTTGAGTCCTCACCTTGGGGAGTTGGCTCTATGTAGTAGTATTTAATATATATTCTGTGAGTAAATCTACTACAGAATAAGGATGTTTTAGGAATAGCATTAGGACTTCCTAAATGTGTTTTCCAGACTGTTACAAATTCTACAAAACAGTTGGTCAAAATGAGGATGAACAGGAGTCTAAATGTCACAAAGAAAGCCTCAATTTGAGGACTAAATTGCATGTAGAAAAGCTGATTAAGGTCACGTACCTAAAGATTATACTTGCATATAAGAAAAACACAATCTCTCAAAAATGAAAATAAAACATTCTGTAACACAATCATTATTGTCATTTCAGTGGGGGTAACTGCAATAAGAAGAATAAAAAAAAAATGTGTAAGAATCAGAAATTCCTTCTCGTTACTGGCCCCTTTGGCTGGTAAGTGAACTTTGGCCTGCTCAAGCTTATGCATTCCTACAAAAAATCCTACACGTAGTCCCTTAAGCTTTATACTCACTGTGAAGTGAGTAGAGTACGGTACAGTGGGCAGAGTGCACACACACACACACACACAAACACACACAAACAAACGGCACAAACACAAACAAACACACTTTTTTAAAAATTCAAATGGTGAGAGTAATTTTTCCAACGCTTTTTTAATTTCCTTTTCTTTTTCCTTTTTTCTGTTTCAAATGTTTTTACCATTTGTCCTCTGATCCATGACTTGCTAATGCACTATTTTCTTTCTCATTTTTTCCATCTGATTCATCAAGGTAGGCCTATACAAGCCACCGTGAAAGTGTCCTTAAAGTAGTGTTGTGTAAAAGTCATGCTTGTAGTTAAATACTATTGTAGCGGAAAATGCATTATGTGCCTGGGGGAGGTGTTGGTCCAAGGGACACATCATACTCACAGTTAATCTCCGGATTATCCACATAGAAGCAATCCATAAAGAGACATCGCATGGAGCGCTGGAAGTTATCGAGGAGCTGCTTTGGGGTGACAAAGCGCCAGCTGGACACGGGCACGTTGTCCAGGTGTTCTGTCAACCTGTCCAATTTTTCCTGTACTTTCTCTGGAAGATCTTTCTGGAACGCCTGGGCAAACACAAAAACACATGTACTTAGATACATTAAATGCCTGGGGAATGAACAAGTACAGGAAACAGGGTTCTCAAGCTTGCATCAAGGTTAAAACAGGGACAAACTAATGTGTGGGGGACATGTGAGTCAAGCCTAAAACTTAACTTGCACAATTTATCAGTTTGCGCCAAGGCAAGCTGGCTCTGGCAGTGTTGCATCGATACACTGACCCACCCATAGGAGCGGTGCATGCTGCCGGTACAGGAGAAGTATCGAACGGGGGTCCATGAGATATGTGGACAGGCTGGATGGTCGGTATGGAGACAGCAAGGAGACTATACAAGGTACTAGGTAGCGATGCAGGCACGCATGGTTGCAAGACCTGAGCAATACCCTAGAGCTAGAACCTCCAGATCTTAGCGGTCTCTGCATTTGGATCAAAGCACCAGAACACCAGAGAACCTATTGTGCCAGGGAAGTAGAATGTAAGAGGATATCCTCGGGCCAATGGTGACACCTAGTGCCTCCAACTGACAAAGCATTGTCTTGAATGGAGAGCAGCTCCATAGCCAGAGGAAAACACCTTCAAAGAGCCCAGTGTGTCCTGGCAGACATGTAGGGGTAAAGCCAATAGCTGACTGTGGGTGAGGCGGCTGTACAAGGGAACGAGTTCAGGCAGCCTGAAGATCATTCCACCCCTGTCCACCCCTATTGCGAGAAACAAGGACATATTCAGTCCCTCTCCACTGAATATAGCGTTTAGCTTATTTACAGAGAATCTGTGCTTGACGAAGTTTTTCTCCAAGTGATCCGGTAAGTTAGGGCCAGCATTACATTTTCAGCTTACTTTTGACAGCCCTCTGGGCAGCACTACTTCATCCTCTCAAGTTAGACTGAGGGCAGACTGGATGCTGCAGTGACGTAAATCGCCTCTTGAGGTAAAAATGGGTATCAGGAGACAGTACGGGCCAACGCTAGCTGGGCTTGCTGCTATCTTAAGAAAATATCTCTGCAACACAACATATACACGTCTTTGATGTAATGTCAAAACTGTTATGTCTTCACATTCTGTTGATAATTGAAGTTCATTTTTGAATCTTTAAAACCAATAATCTTACACGTAGCACCTTTAAGCTGTGCTGATAATGTGCTGTGCTCTTAATCCCAATGATCCCAATGGCCTGGCTCTAAGAAGCTTCATTTTGGAAGCTACATGTCTTTTTCTGTAATTGAACTAGAATTACACACATTTAAAACAACCTTTGATCTAAGACCAGGTACAGACCGCTGCTCAACATAGAAAGGCATAGAAAGAGTATTACCTCCTGTTCCCATTATTATTATGAGGATTAAAAATCAAGCCATCCCTCCACTTTACCTCTTTACAAGATCGGTCACAGTCAACATTCAACATTTCAGAAGAATCACCCACTGTTTCCAATATCTTGGTGTTTTTAGTGATGCTGAGCAGTCTTCTTAATGAATAAAAGATCTGCCCTCCAACCAACCTTAATCACCCTTCTATCAGCTTTTGAATGTGTGTGAGCCGACAGTTCATGTGCTGTGATGTTCATATAAATGTGTCTATAGATATTCTATGGTTGGAATAATGTTTGTGATTACCACAAGTTAAACATGGTCGATGGATTCATTCTGATCAACGGATAATATGGATAAAAGTGTTGACATACAGCAAGAGTCTGTCCCATTAACGCCCAGAAAACAAATGCCAGGTTAATTCACAAAATAATGTCTTAAGTGATAATGAATAGTAACCTGAACATTTTAGTGAACAAGCTTATCTGAGTCAACCCTCAGATAAGCTTACAGCCGGCACGAAGCGAACAGTAATAAAGCATGGCAGAGTTACATGTAAAATGCCAAAAGATGATATGTAAACCAGATTGAGAACAAAATCGCTCTCTCGCTCTCGCTCTCTCTCGCTCTCTCTCTGTGTTTATCATTTTTCTGTGAGGATGACAGATTTCGATTGATGACTCTGTGATCTTTCTGCTGACTCTTTCTAATCGTTTGAAATCATGCTGTGACCTGCTGCTCTGAAAGAGAGGACTGCGACGCTGTGATATGAACCCATTAACCATGTGCATGCTGTCTGCGTGTGCTGCTGCGGCGGCGGCCTACCTCAGTCGAGTGTGACTGGACAAAGATCCCCTCGGCATCCCTGAAGCGCCTCTCCAGCTCTGCGCCGTAGCGCCTGGAGGGGTGCCTCTCCGGCATCACCCGGAGGATCTGGGGAAGAAGAAGGGAAGACGAGGGAAGAGCCGTGAGGCTTGGGTTGGCAATCACTCAAACTACCATCATCACTACTGTGGTTAGGAGCGCTTTGAAGTGGCGGTGGACTAGAGGTTCTTTGAGGTGATGACCTGTGATGACCCCCACAGAGCACAATGCTCTGCCAAGGAGCTCTGGTATACCCTATGCATGTGAGTGATTAAGTGACTACTGAACTGCTAATGGATGGAGGATTAGACTTTACATCTTTTTTATTTGGGTTTCCTCACCTTTTTCAAGATGCCGTGATTGACGTGAAACCACAACCTCTGGAGAGCAAACATCTCCAAGTTGTCGATCTTTAACTTCTGAAGGGGGAGGGGAACAGAGCCACATGGTGAGGAGGAAAGGCAGAAGAGATGGTGCACAAATCCAAATTCCCCTTTACAAGCAGGAGTATGGGATTCCCCAGAGAGACAGACGGAAAGAGCAGAGAGATAGCAGAGATACGAGGAAGAGTCATCATTACCAGCCTGCTTATGTTGGAGAGCCTGAAGACTTCCTCGTAGTGAACCCTGATGGTGAAGTTGATGGGGAAGTTATGCTGCTGCAGTGGGAAATAGGGGTTGGGGGGGTGCGGAGACATTAAACACAATTTGGATTATGAATGTAAATGTTATTCTTATAAAAGGCTCCATTGGCTTTCACACCTGTCTACACTCCCAACCACC
This sequence comes from Molva macrophthalma, assembly GCA_027123675.1. Lineage (NCBI taxonomy): Eukaryota > Metazoa > Chordata > Actinopteri > Gadiformes > Lotidae > Molva > Molva macrophthalma. Next base: position 15,382,424 of record JAOPJO010000154.1, read on the forward strand.
CCACGATGGCTTTCTACTAGTTGAACATGCACTCTCAATCCTGTGGTGTACATGAGCATTCACTAAGCTGAGGGGTTGCATTATTTGTATTTGTGTGCTGTTGCTGTGAGGTATGAAAAACAAAGGGAAACAAAGGTATCTCATATGTAAAGGAATATGTCCACCTAATAATACAATACATAGACACAATACATATTCGTTCTCACAAAAAAACGAAACACTACATTTATCGTGCTACTATTCAATCACCATGTATTTCCGCCTTTGGCTGAGGTTGCTGCTGATGGTTCTCAGGGCCGTGCACATTCCAGGAGGTGTGGGGGCCAGGAGCACCGGTACTAACAGTAATAGGCCTTTATGGGGCAGCACAGAGAGGGACATTCATTACTTCATTAGCCACATTATTAATGGAGCGTTACCAAAAACATGATCCCAAAAACATTACAAAATGCACAATGTGATGACACATGCACGCACTCAGGCACGCACACACACACACACACACAAACAGGAATGACAGAGACAATTCATTTCTCACAATTTTGGAGCCATCAAGGTAACATGCATGGTATAGCTTACTGGATTTCCACTTTTTTCTACATGAATTAGCAACTAACAGATACAGGAAATGTTTACGCAAAGATATTTCTTATCGTTCCCTTTTCTCTGCCAAAGCAAAGATACAGGAAAGGTTTATGAAACAAACCACTGGAATGCAGACTCTGTTGTGTAACTGTGATCCATGTTGACTCTTTACAGCTCGCTAAAGAGGTTTCCATTCCCTTCAGTAACAGGAGGCCAAATGTAAAGGATGTAATGGACTGTAAATAAAGGCCAAGTAAAGCACATGTCTATAGATATAATACATCATCTTTCAAATAAGCCTCAGCAGACACCCCCCCCCTCTCACACACACACACACACACACACACACACACACACACACACACACACACACACACACACACAAACAAACACAATTAGCTTACATATTACATTTGATTTTCAGTAATACCAATAAACCAAACAAAGCATTATTGTTGGATGTAAACTTTTGATGTGTGTCTGATGCCAGTCGTCAAAAGTACACAATCTTCTAGACCATTCACATGTTATGCAAGGATTTCTATCCCTGAAAAAACGACTTTGGGGGAGATACTGTATCTCAAAGAGGATATTTTGGATGAAATAAACAAGACCGAAGACTGAAATAAATAAACTGTCAACCAGTTGAAAACACAAGCCAAAGTTCACTAATCCCTGGCTCCAGGGGAGAACCATAGACATCGCTACTTGTGCTCCGTCATTCAAGGACGGCCATTACTTGCATTCCTTTAAGGACACGTGTTTTACAATTTAGCCGACACTTTTAGCATACAAATCAAAAGCAGCTTTACAGTGAGTGGTTGGAGTTTGTCATAATGCTCAAGAGCATGTGCTGGCTGAGAACTTTGGGCCATGGGAATCAAACCCTTGATTATGGTTTAGCAAGCTAACTACACTTAGGTAAAGGCAAAAGCTGCAGCTTTGCCAAATCATTCTAGAAAGTTTTTTAAAGCTTGTTGGTGTTGATCCTTGTTAACAGCAGGCTACACATTCATCGCCTCTCAAAACGTTTGCTGTGGCACTTACGCATCGTTACGTCAATGAACACCCATTTTCTCATTGTTTAATCTGGTTTTGGGTTTCCCCAGCGGATATGAATGGGAAGCTTAGGACTTCAGTTGAATCTTTAACCACTATTGAATCATGTGTTGAAAATGTTTTGTGGTCATTTGGGACATTATGTCTCATTGTTGAACCATTAACGTCATTGGTCAGCCCTCTTGGTTAAAGGATTGGTTGGTCACTACAGCAGCTGTTCATCTGACAGTAGATAGATAGATGGATCTCTGTTCGCTGCCACGAAGAGCATTCAATTTGTACGTAAAAAAAAAGGGTGAATTGTTTGGTATGAATAATGAAAATAGCTTTTTTACCTAACTTTTTCACTTTTTTGTTACCATTTGGATTAAAATAATTTCTTGATCTGTGTTAAATGTACACATCTTACACATGTTAACGTGTAAGAAATGCATTGTTTCTTCTAAAACAACTAAAAAGTGAAAGCAAATTCTTTTGATGTGTGGATACTGACAGTTATTCATACCATTCCATACTACCAACAATGTGTGATGAAAACGATATCTCTAAAGTTTCCACTGCTGACTCGATTATTATGGGTAAGATATGACACACTGAGAACTGCCTCCAGCCCCCCCATCCCTCACCACAAGACTCAATGTTGAATGATTCATACGTTTAAAAAACCCACATGTGTATTCCCATTGCACGTGCTTACTTTGCAGCATAAGACATCAACCCATTCTGGATTATCATCCTGAAGCACACACATACACACACACACACACACGCACACATGCACGCACACACACAGAGTCACACACATACACACAGACCAACACACACACACAAACACACACACACACATACAAGCACGCACACACACACACACACACACACACACACACACATACTCCAACACACAAACCCTTCATAAGCTGCCATGAAAGGTTTTTTATTATCAAGCACAGTGTCTTAGCAATTAACCAGCCTTATTTGGAAAACATTGTTTTCAACCATAGACAATTGTAGTGGAAAATATGAACTATACACCACATAAAACATCTTCTATACCATATAGTTCATTAAATAAGCCGCCCCCGACTTCCCCCCTTTCTGAGTCATCTATGTACTGCTTATCAACTCGTTGATAAGCAGTGTACGGCTTGTGTGTACGGCTGCTGTGCAGGGCTCTCTTGTAAAAGAGGTTGATCCCAATAATGATAATAAAAAATATATATAATAATAAAAATAAAATTGAAACGTAATAACAAATGATCGAACAGGACATATTTCTGAAATGAGTACTATGTATATATCCTGTTTTTTTTATCTTTATATCATAACATGCTCATTATCAAACCCAGATGCTTTAAACACTGCTTTATTTTGCAGATTTTCTCCCTGTTACTTTGGCAGTGCAATGTTCAATTGCCTGTGTATTGCCAAACCTCTTCTCGTGTTACTGTGCAAGTTATTTTATGAACAGAAAACACATACACACACACACACACACACACACACACACACACACACACACACACACACACACACAAACACACACACACA
>JAOPJO010000154.1:15387040-15397986 GCA_027123675.1 Molva macrophthalma
CACACACACACACACACACACACACACACACACACACACACACACACACACACACACACACATACACAAACAGCCATACACACACAAACACACTGATGGTCTGCTTCAATACTACTGCACGGTACTGAATCCCTTGTAAATAATGTAAATAATGATACAATGATATCAGTGCCCAGAGATAGCAACCTTGTTTACACAAGATTTAATGCACATAGGGTGGTGATAAATGAATTCCTACCTTATCATGTTTCAGTTGGTACAACTTTTTAGGGTGTAAAACGATTCCAGCTTATTATATGTAACATGATATGAAATATGGCTTTCTTTTTCTTGGAGCTTTTGTGCCTTTTTTATGCAAAGGACATGTTTACTGAAGACCTAGCAGCTCCCCTGCAGCAATCGTTTTTTAAGGAGCATGTTCCTTATCTTTGAGTGTCATATAACATCTACAACTTAGTATACCTTGTGCCATGCAAGCTTGAGTTGAACACAGAAGAGAGATGGTCATCTTGTGTTAAAGAGTACTACAAGGCATATAAAAGCACCAAAGACTCAAATATTTATTAAATAAAGGATCAGGAATCATTTGTAATCTTAAATAAAATGGTATTTGAGGTATGTCACAAGTGTGTATAAATCATTACAGGCAAGCTAATTAGCTAAAAATCTGGAGAACAGCTGTTCTGTTGGGTAAAAGAAAATCAATTAATTAATTTGGGATACAAATAAATAATGATATGCCATTACTGGACACATATCCGATGTTGGTCTAGCCAAAAGTCCCATGAGACCGGCAATTAATGCTCTGTCTTCCTCAAGCACAAATACGTGGGTATTAGCACAAATGGGTGTAGGGAGACAACTGATCATGTTGCAGGTTCCCGTGGTGCCCAAGAGGGACAAAAAACTCACGATAGTTCTAGTTCTAGAGGTAACCAACATTTTTACTTTCAGTTAACAAGTAACTAACCCAAGGCAATCCAAATGGATAATCGGATTTCTCAGGGATTTCACACACACACACACAAAATTAAAAAATGTAACTGAAGTCATAATAGCCAGACAAGATCACTGTGTGAGTGTCTGTGTGACTGCCTTGCTCACTGGCATGTTAGCAGCAACATCTTGGAGGCAATTGTACTCCACATCTAAACTACCATCCTAAAATATATGACCATATGTGTAAAAGTAATCTTACACTAAAGCGTAAAAGGTCTGCTCTTTTCCTCTTAAAACAGCATAATACAAAACATACTGTAAAGCAAATCCTCAGATGTGAGAATTTGTAGGAAGACAAGACAATAACATGAATGATAACATGAATCCAAGCCTAGGGTGACATTTGTCAATCATATAGAAAGAAAGCAGAAAAGAAAATACACACAATCCTAGGTCAATCTTTGCTTTCACCTTTTGATCCAAAGGGGGCTAGTTTAATGCTACCTCCTGGGATGCTCATATTCAGCTTGACCACCTTAGGCAAGGTCATGCTATCTCTATATCAAATGGGCCTTTATAAATTCTGTGGAATCACCCACATACTAGAACAACGCTGGCAGTATATACCCTCTGAGTTTCACTTCCTCTTGGATTTTCTTTCTCCTCATCACATACACAATACAAACGAAATAACTAAAAACACAAGTACCATTTAACTATTCAAGGGGAGGCCACGAGCCATCACAAGCATCCACAAGCACACATACACACCTACATGCAGGCAAGCATGCATGCACGCACACACACACACACACACACACACACACACACCTGCATATATACAAGGACACACACCAATCTTTACCCAAGAGGCCTCCGAATAGGCAGGTTAAGACAGACAGCTGGACCATCGCCTGGGCTCTGACGTTCTGTTCCGCAGGACACTGGCAGTTAGAACAGCATGTACATGGGGGGCTCGCTCAGCAACTCCTCACACTTCCTGGGTTCTTCACAACTTCACTGCATTTTTCACCATGGCTGGCATGGCGGGAGCGACACCCGGGAGACCAGCTTTATTGCTCACTATTTCCTTGATACTTGATGCTTCCTGCAAGCCTGGGAAAACAAGGGCAGGGTGCAGAGGGAAAAGATAATTTAAAGTGAGTGATAGTCATCTTAAGTGATGTCCCCTCAGGAGCAGGAAACACATAACCAAGTGCATAACCAAGCCTGACCCCAAACAGTGAGGAAAAACTCACTTCATTATCCAATGTTTCAATTTGTTCCCCACCCTTATGCTGTACTACAAAAGGGTTTTTAATAAATTAACTTCTATAAACTTAAACCAGCAATATGTTGTTTTCCTATTAGCAGCATATAGTTGCTGGAGTTTTAGCTAGTTCTAGCTATATCATTTTCTGACAGGAGAAACTCTGAGAGTTTCTAACACGGGGGTGGGGTGGGTGGGTGGGTGGGGGGGGGTGGACGACATGGAGATAAGAAAATAAAGGTCAACAGCAAACAAAGATCAGAATCGGAAAATGAAAATAAAGCCAACTAGTTACGATGCCAATAGGCAGCATTTTCCAATGAAAATTGTGCCGGCAAAAAAGCCTTGTGAAGATAAGCCTATGCTCCGTCCTTTCACAAAAATATCCAAATAGCAGCAATTCATCTTTGAAAATACTAGGATGAACAATACATCGTTTTTCCCCGATGAAAATGAACCAGGTAAATCGATCAAGCATGGTTTTGTTGTACAGAAAAAAAAAATTGACATATCACCTCGAACAAGGAAATCTGTTTTGAATCACTCGCTGGATTTTGATTCATCATATGGCTAAATTGTGGCATAAACATTTCAAGCAGGAAAAAGCCCCAATCATGGTGTTAATGTAATAAGGAGTTTATGACTACCTCACTAGTGCAGTTGGAAACAAGGCAGTCATGGCCCATAACATCACTTAATTGAGCTCTTAAACGTTAGTGCACCAATATATTTTAGAATAGGAAAACTAGTTTCCTCATACCAATGAAAACAAACTGGTATTTTATTAATTATTTAAAGAGATGTTGTTACTTTCAGAGACCAAGCCGCTTTTTAAGCTGGTTGAGACACACAAAAATTCAGATTTTAACAGGTTTCTAAATTGGAACAAAGGGTTAGAGTTGGAAGTCAGAGTAAGACACCATAACTATTATTATATAATAAGAATATGATTTTTTGCGTGTGAAATGAATTGGGTTGATTGTAGAGCCCTATTAAGACCATAAAGCATCAAATGGAGTTACATTTGTTCAGCTTGATATTGTTAAATTGAGCAGTATGTATCTTACGGATTGTGTGAAGGACTAACCAGACAGCAGCAAGTTTGCTACCACAGATGAGCAATAAAGCCAATTGCGCAGCTACACACATTTCTATCGACCGGACGGTATTACCGTAGGGTTTATTGGATGCACAAAGGAAGGAATACAACATGTTATTTAGGATTCTCCCTCACCCCCCTCCTCCATTCACACCAACTGCTGCCCAATATCTTCAGACAGCCTGATGGTGGCAGGCACATGGGCTGGAGAGCCTGTCTTTAGCATGGTATGGGGTATGTTTGAGATAAAAATAATTTAGACAAAAATAAAGAAACATTAACACAAATTATTTTAGAATGGTGGGGTAACAGGATTAAACAAGAAATATTACTTCATAACATAATTTACAGATCATCAGATTATCAACAGGTTTGAACTGAGTTTAATTGTATTCATTAGCTGCTTCATTCATTTCTTGAAAGTTATTTACATGTATGTTTTCCTAGCAACTATTTATTGATATAGTATTTCAATATGTTACCACCCATACTAAGTGAGTATTGAAGATACGTTTGTTCTGGTTTAAACCACATGATAATGATCACAGAGGTACCACACATTTGTGGTAAGCAAAGGGTCACTGGTTCATTTTGTGTGCAGGCGCGTCGTAGTGGTGGGAAAAGTGGGAGTGACTACCTAGGGCCCAAATGCAGGGCAGGCCCTCAAAAAGCCTGAAATGAAAAGTTGTTGTTATATCGCACAGTAATTAGTGTCATAGCTCAATTAAAATTGGCTGAATAAATCGTTTGAAAGACTGTATTAAAAAATGTGTTCTCTAAGGCCCCTCTGACCCCTGACAAATTCGCAAATTGGTTTAGTCCTCCCCTGAACTTGGATTCGTCTCTTAACGCAACTAACACGGCCGAGTATGCTGATGCTGGAGCACAAATGATGTGCACTGTGATCGAGTTGTGTCTTTCTCCAAGAAAGGGTTCTCTGGGTACCAAAAAAGAAAATAATTATGCAAACTGAGGGTAAACAACTGCTAACTAATTTCTTTCAAAAGAAAGATGAGCACATTTCCACTTTTAGTCTATCGTACACATTGTTACGTACATTAAACACAAAGCCACCCCAAAAACAAACTAATAAGCATGTAATTGCAGTTATGTAATTTCATAACTGTGCAAGTGCACAGCAATATCGAACTTTTTCATGTCAATTCATCTAAACAAACTATATATCCTATGAAAGCTGAGACTGCACTGATCCAACAGTCCACACCATTTCACTCTGAACCAAATGCCAAAAACCATCAAGAACTAACTTCACTTTTTCTAGTTACAACCACAAATGATGTCGTACCTTTGTTGTTTTTTCATCGAAGTTGTGTTGGAACAGATATCACCACCATAAACGGATAAACAAGTGTCCTGGCACCATTTAGAATTCTGACAAGATGTTTTACGATCCATAGTAGCTAAGAGAGGGTTTACATAGGAAATAGGTAAATCGACTTCGTCAGAACACAGACTGTATCACAATATTGTGGCCGTATGGGGCAACTTGGTGTCATTCAATTCTCTCATCATTCAATTATATTATGTTAAAGACAGCTTTAACATAATATAAATTACCTATTATGTTAAAGACAGCTTTAACATAATAGGTCATTGTAAGTGACGCATATTGAATAAACAGTTCATAAGAGAAGCAAGACCGCATCAGGTAACATTCCTTCAGCTGTGTTATAGACACCCAATGCCTGGCAAATGTACACAGCCACACTGCCCCAAGACATAACCAATACAGCAAACTGATTTCAGTAGTTGGCTACAACTCAGTTAAATAATCAACATCGAGATCTGTTTATCTTAGTTCTGACTTCCGTGTGATAAATGGCGAATTTGTTTAACTTCCCTAAGGCAAAGTCACGCAGTTTTGGCATGTCCTTCCGTAGGCCTACCCGTGCGTTCACCCGCAATTAAGACACACATATGTGTACTATCCATGTGTAAACTGGGCATTTCACTGTTGGTATGGTAGCCTAATTTCTGGGGATTTCAATGATAAACGAGATCAAATAAAAATACGATATATAGTTGCCGGGATCACTTAATGGATATTCTCGGATATTTAGGCCGCCTAGTTAAACACAGCTGCCCTAATATACACTAAAACAAATGGAATCTTTATAAGGTCGCTTTGGCTAAAGAATGCCGCCTTTTCTATTGAGCCAATGATTACATGCACCAAATATAATGCAAAGTGAAATACAAAAAAGAAGGCCTAGGCTACATATGTTTCTAAATTAGCAGAATACGTAAGGGTATGGTTAATCACTGCATTATATGCGCACCTGTAGCCTACCTCAAACGAAATCCGGGACTTCAAAACGCCATCCAAAGCGCGCACACAAGCGGTCCACAGAGACAGCACTTTCACTCCACGGAAATAAAACTATAGCCCTCCGTTCTACAGATGAAGCAGATTATTCCCGTTTAGAGGTGAAGCGCATGTTATTTGAAACAATTGTCTGGCCAGTAGGCCTATGAACTGCTGTCTCAAAAAGAATAGTTAAAGTAATGAGAGTTAGTCCATTGAGTTTGCTAGAGCGCTCTTAATTCCAGTGCGCAGCAGCCTAGGATACACTCCTTCTGACTGTGCTGTCCTCTCCTCCCCTTTAGTAGTTGGCAGCGCTGAGAGAAACCACAATGAACTGGATATGTCACCATTCCACTTTGACATCAACAATGCGTCATTAACCGTACGTTCTGAAGGTTACATGTTAGCCTAACCCAAATTAATATTCCAACTAGTATACTTTCTGACCGTGGTTCGATCCGTAGAATAGCACTTCTGTGATGAGGTTAACTTGACGGAGAAGGCAAGCAGGGAAAAGGGCCCTATATACGTTCCACGCGTGCTACACGGCGGTAGACATGTGTACCTCTGGGTAGGCTACAAAGGCCAATCGATCCTATTAAATATGTATCTGAAAAAAACAGACCTACCGCCGTCTATAGGCCTACATGTGCGCCAGTGGCACATACGCGTATCCATTTCACAGAACCTTAATGACCAAATCTCATAGGATAGGCTTGTGTTTAGCCACGGCGCCACAGGAGTCTGAAAATGATTTGTCTGGACTTTCATCTGTGACGGGGATATTTCTTGACTATCCAAACATTATTTGCTACCGCCGTATTTGTCCGGCAATATCGTTTGTGTTGGATAGCCCTTTTTACATTTGGACTTTGTTAACATGAAACATCCAAATTCTATTTATATTATAATTTTTGTGGGAATGCAGCATATAAATAGAATTTGATCGATCAGCAGGATAATTGTAGACTGCAGCATAATCGCTTCACAGTTGGCGTCAGAGCTTTGCAGAGTCGTCCCAACGACCACGAAGGGTAGGAGCCAAAATCAATGATAGGAAAGTACTTAGCAACAATATCAATCCCTCGTTGAAAATGTATAGAGTTGTTTTCTTCTTCTGGAAGTGCATGCTAGGGAGATTCCATTAACACAAACCAGACCTAAAACCAACACACTCATACCCAACCCTTGACCACAACTCCATCTTTTGGGATGAAATGGGTGGGGTTCTCACATGGAAAACCCCGGGAAGAGACAAGACATGCTGCAGCTGGCCCTTCCAATTTAGGGGTGATTTGTAGTCAAGCTTTTTAAAAAAACAGACTGAAGATTTGTGGCTTACTTGACCAATGACTCAGCTAAAGCACACCTATCACTGAATCAACACAATAATTGATTGAAACAGTTGGAGATGACTAAACAAATGATGAAGCTGGATTTACAAGCATTTTGTCCTAAGGCATCAAAGACAATGAAATCAAAGGAAGGGGGCTACCCTGTGACACTTCAATAAGAGAGACACAGCCTTATTACGTATAGGGTTGGTATAGGGTATTGGTTGCCTAATAGCCAGTTAAGGACAAGAACATTTCACCAAAGTGCATTTCACCCTGAAGGGTGCAACAATATTCACATTGAATGCATCCTGAAATGATTTTTCCTGTTTTCAAGGTCATGGTCAGATAGAAAACCTTCATGTGACCCATTGACTCTCAAGCATGTTGACATCAGCCTCAACATTGACCGAAAGATGAGTTCCTTTCTGTGCCATTGAAACACAGTTGACGAGTGGCTACTGACTAATTTAAGTTGATTGATGGAGGAAATGCAATCAGATAGACACTTGCAAATTAAGAGGTGCTTGTGCTCCTTACAGCATTTTAGGGGAATCCAGCTGAATGCTGATTTGCACTCTACCTCAATTTGAGAGTTTAGCAGGGGCAACTGCTAATTACAAATTTCAGGCAAAAACTCTTTAATACTCTAAATCATAAAGCGGAAGGCATCCACTGGCTAAATCTCTGTGCCGGAATGCTTCATGAGCACTAAAGTGAATTCAGCCTGCTTGCACTGGTCATCTTGTCAATTCACTTGACCTTAATTAAATTGGGCCCCTATGGTAGATATAAATTTAGATTGCTGGCAAGCTAGCTTCCCATGACGGGCTGTTTGGACTCCTGCTGGGCCAGCTTCCCACGATGACTTATTACAATATCCTGTTGAAAGCCAAGAAGGGGATAGAGGCGCTCAATCTATGAATGCATGGCTGTGTGTTAGGAGAAATCATGTATAGACAGGCTGTCAATAGCAGCAAGCCGTAGATAGAGGAAACAAATAGGACCTTTGGAATCGCATGTTAACCTGGGGCCGGATTCACAAAAGTATCTTAAGAAAATTCTTTGTTACTGCAGTTTTCTTAAAGTTGCAATGTGTAACATTTGAACAAGCTTGTAGCTTAAAATTACCTGGACATATCTGTAGTCAATGCTGATCAATAGTGATTTTGATAATGTTATCCATGAAATCTCATCCTATAATTTATATATTCTACCAATAAAAAATGCTGCCTGGCTCATATTGCTTTGTTTACATTAATCTTACTATCAACACTCACATAAGTTAATCAAAACTGCTTTTCACCAAAAGATTTAAGAATGGTAATACCTTTCTTCTATATCTTATGAAAGAAATTGAGATTAAATGTGATTCTTGAAAAGTAAGATGTTACATTTCTTTATTTTATTCTTAACTTAAGACAACTTCAGCTTGCTTGTGTTAAGTTGTGACATTGACAAATTATGACTTGCTTTTAATTAGTAGCCTTTAGTTTATAGGCTGAATGACTTTATTTACTATAGATTGCAACTGATTTATTAACACTTATTGATGGAGTTACACATAAACTTAAGAATTAAGAAGATACTTTTGTGAATGTGGCCCCCGAAGAGACGACTGTTCTCGGCCAGTAATTGCTATAATAGTAATGCTATTAAGCAATAGAAGAATCACTCACATTGTTGGGAGCAGTTATGTTCGACAGCGAGTTAAGGCCTGTCCCAGAAGACCCATCCACAAATAGAAAGCATATCAAAGGTTGGTTATTTTGAACCAGAAAGCACTCAAAATAGATCAGGTTAAAAATAAATCTTTCGTAGCACTTGAACTAATGATGCATTAGTTCCAAAACTAAAGCAAATAGACAAGATGTCTACCATCCAGTTTTGGTAGAAAAATCTATAATTAAGAACTCAAACTGCCAATCTGCCCATCAACATTTGATGCAGTGTGTTTAATGCCAGCTAAACTACAGCGATACAATCTATCCATTATGGGCTGCTACGGTAATCTACCAGCTATTTGAAATTAACTCAACTTTGCCTTTAGGGCATCTGACAACTGGGGAGTGTGGTCTCAACGTTGTGCGTGGTTCCTTTAAAAACTCTAATTTGAATGTTTATTTTTTAATTAACAAGCACTTTGTCTGTAAGGAAATAGAGGCAAATAAAGAGGGAATAGCGAAGATGAATACATTCTACTCCCAAGATTGAAAAGAAACGGGTTTTATATTGGTTTCAGGGCTTAACCTTTATATATTGCTGATTTAGATAGTAATTAACGGCTACCTTTATGGTATTGGTTTGCGCTATAATACGGTATCGATTTGCCATATTGTTTAAAAAAAATAAAAATCCAGTATGCAAGTGCAGTCACCTAACTGAAACGGAAGTATCAGTTAATACAATTACAAGCATGAGGTGTGAAATATAAATAAACTAATAGGATGATGACAGCCACCAGTTTATGGTCACAGTTAAAGGACAGAATGAAATCCACAAGTACATTTTTGAAGAGATATACAGTGAGGATTGGGACAGTTAAGCCCATAGCCCTTATATAGCATTTCAGTAATCTCATTTGGAGGGGATGTTCTTGTATTACATTCAAAACATATTTGAATAAAATAAAAGGTCCATCTATCTAGTATACAGGCACTGGTCTCTTCAATGCCCATGCTACTGCTCCACTTCCTGACATTGCAACTTTCACATCCTGTTTGTGCTCACATGCAATTCCATTGGAAATGTTTCACCTGTTGGTCAGGCACTTTAAAACATCTCCATCCTATACCACAGTTGTTACTCACACAGTGACACTATTAAAAGTAAAAAAACAACTTTATTTACAAACCCCCCCCCCTGTATCCACAAAAACCTCAATCCAATGACTACCGTGTAAAACCATGTCCGAGTATTGTGTCCAAAGGAAAGCATGAACACCCCCTCATCGGTGGGTTTGACGATGGGGAAAATGATTTCAGAATATTTGTGGTTGAGGTTGGGAATTTCACAGGGCCAAACCAAATACAGTGGCTGTTATCCGTCAGAATGCTTTAACCCACTTGTTTAGTCTGATCCATGGAAATGGACTTTAAAGACGTGGCCCCAGACTGATTAGGGCAGGGCATCGGTTTCTTGCTGACACCTATAAAGACAGGCACAACTTTTATAAGAGCCAACAGAGCTACATTTTGAGTCATATCGGATAACAATAATTTCAACATTAATTCACCCATTTCTTTTTTCAGTGTAAGTAAGTGTACAACAGAGGGATACAGAGGTTTCTAGCTAACATAGGCTGCCTACAAATGACATTGCTGCTGGTTTGATCATGTTAAAAGCCTGTCCTAAAAATCCTCAATTTTCACAATATTTCTATGCGTTGCAGCCACCACTTATTGTTAAATGGGAGGTACAATTAACACATTTGAAACAGAAAATATAGAAAAAAAACTTCTGAATGATTTGATCAGAATGATCTGGATGAAGGCAGGCGGGTTAATTAAATAACAGAAGTCCTCTGAAGAAATCCACCCGTTTCCGGCAGATTTCCAAGGCCGTCCGTTCGCTTGTGTGAACACAAAATAGGTGCATTTTACTGGCAGCAAAAACACAGAAGAGGGTCCCTGGATTCTCAGAAGAGGAGAGCCTGTTCTCTGCCTTTACGAGTCCGAGTGTGTGGAACATGCGTCTAGGGCGCCCCGCCTGCCGGCCATCCATACAGGCAGGCGCGTCAGCTTAGAAGGCGTAGCGGGTTCGGATGTCCTCCAGCTTCTTGGACACCTCCGGGGGTGTCCGGTCAAGCTCCTCCGCCACACTCTTCTGCTTGTGAGGGTCCATGCTGTTAAACTGCTCACACAGGTCACCGTCGATCACATTCTGGGGACGGCAGAAACAAGAGGCTACAACTTAACGGTCCATGTCGTTTGGAGGCTTTAAACAACAATGACTTTTTTATTGGGGGTTGGTGGGGGG
>JAOPJO010000154.1:15409914-15421373 GCA_027123675.1 Molva macrophthalma
TCTGTGTGTGTGTGTGTGTGTATGTGTGTGTGTGTGTGTGTGTGTGTGTGTGTGTACCTGTGTGTGTGTACCTGTGTGTGTGTGTAGGGTGTTTAAGGGTGGAGAGGACGTGCGGTTAATGCGGCCGCCGTCTCCCGTCCCCCAGACGCCAGACACCCAGCAGGAGGCGGAGAGGGGCCCGGCCCGCATGGAGCCGGACACCACCCAGCCGGGGACCAGCCGCGAGGTCACAGGCAGCCTGGTCTCCATGATGAGGTGAGCCTGGGCGTCATGGCAACGCTAGGCTGGGGTTGGAAGAGGAAATGGATGGACCATCCAAATGATGATGCCTGTTTTGTTTCCCTCGGGCTCACTCTGTCTCTCTTACTGTCTCTCCTCTCTGTCTCTCACTGTCTCTCTCTCTCTCTCTCTGTCTCTGTCTCTCACTGTCTCTCTCTCACTGTCTCTCTCCTCTCTCTCTCCAGGACGATGTTGCGCTACTTCTTCCCTCCTGATTTCCGGATTCCAAAGGACGACGTGAACGGCATGACGGCGGAGGAGCTGGTGGCATTCCCCCTGGTGAGCGCTCAGCCCCCGGGCGGCCATCTTGGTTCTCACGCTAGCTTCTGCTCCGATCTCAGGACGTCCCCCAAAACAACCATGACTGTAGTCCCCCAAAACAACCATGACTGTAGTCCCACAAAACAACCATGACTGTAGTCCCCCAAAACAACCATGACTGTAGTCCCCCAAAACAACCATGACTGTAGTCCCCCAAAACAACCATGACTGTAGTCCCCCAAAACAACCATGACTGTAGTCCCGCAATAGAACCACTTCTTCCTCAAGTATATTTAGTTAGTAAATGTTTGTATAGTATTTATTTTTTGTATTATTTACTCCTATTTAAATGTGGTATCCATTTTAGTTAGTACTACTTTCCTGCCTACGGTGAGCCTGGATGAACAGCCTACATGTTGGGTTCCCCCTAACCTTCTCCTCTCCTCTGGTTGGTAGAAGGAGTATTTCCAGCAGTATGAGCTGGGTCTCCAGTCGCTGTGTAACTCCTACCAGAGCAGAGCGGACGCTAAGGCCAAAGCAGTGGAGGAGAAGAGCAGCAACGCCGAGATCAAACTCAAGGAAGCGGACGAGAAACTGCAGAAGCTGCGGACCAACATCGTTTCTCTCCTGCAGAAAGTGCAAGAGGTAAAGTCTGGGCTCAGCGCTGCGAGCGACGTCTCTGGAGGACGGGTGGGGGAGTGATGTCTCTGGAGGACGGGTGGGGGGGAGTGATGTCTCTGGAGGGGGGCGGGGGGACGGCCCCAAGTGGCTGCTGGGAAATTGACAAACGAGATATTTTTTTGGTAGATGAAAAAACAATTTGTACATCATTATAATGATGTGTATGTATGAATGAATTATGTGTTTTTAGTAAGATTCATGAACATTAATAGAATAGACTTAATGCATAATAAGAGCTGAATCATTCTCCCTGAAAATACCCGTACATTTGACCTTGAATGGGGACAGAAATGTTAAATGCGCCCTAACTTATTTTCCAACTCTTTCAGGACATTGACATTAACACGGACGATGAGCTGGATGCCTACATTGAAGACCTCCTCACCAAGGGAGACTGAAGCCCAGGAGGGACAGACTGCTGGGTAAAGACTTTAGCTTTGGTTCTCCAGACGCACACTTGCACCGGGTCCTCGACGCATCAGAGAAAGGCCCGGGGCCGACGCATCCACGTCTGCATCGCCACCTCTTTCATTTCGCTCTTTGCGGCCCCTGTGGCTATTTTTATTTGATTTTCCTTTTTTGGCAGGTTTGTGTTGGTCTTGTGGAAGGTAGACTGCTCCACAGTAACATGGGTCTTTGTTCTAGTATTTTTATATCCACGTATGTTTGTTAATCAACGTTTAAATCCTTCACTCCTGCTCGTTTGTTTTGAAGTTATCTTGTGTTCAGAAGGCTCCACTTTCCATAATTAATTACATTATCGGTTTGATCTTTTAACAATTGAGGATCATTTCACTTGCCAATATATATATATATTAAAAGAGGATTAACCTGGATAATAATCAAACACTAACAGTTAGTTATTCTTTGCTTTAAAAGTCCCTCCTCGACCTCCTGGTGGCCCCCAGGGCCGGAGCCTGGAATACAAGCCAGACCTGCTACTGGGTTTTATCAGTGCATGTCTCGAGTCCTGCCGAGGTGCTTTCCAGGTTTCTCTTTGGGGGAAATAATTGTGTTTCTTCTTCATTTTTCAGTGCCCATGTTCTTCTCTCAGTCAGATTTTTAAGTCATGAAAAATGTTTTATTAAGCGCTGCATGTGTTTTCAGTCTTTTTGAAAACTCTTTACATGGAATAATAAACCTGGTTCATTACCCACATGGAGTGCCTGTCCTTTCCAAACACCCAAATGTAAATGATTATTTATAAAGGTATATTCTGCAGTGAAGGCGTGTCCTCATTTACTAAATGCAATTCATCCTTATTATTGACTACTGATTAGTTCAACATCCTAATTCAACACAAACATTTACCGGAGGGGGGCCAGAGCAAATTAAACATGAGCTCGCGGTCTGGGTCCCAGGCTCCCCCACCCTTGCCCCTGTGGTGACCCGTCTCCCGGGTCACATGCATGACTTGTATAGTAGCTGGAACTCTTACTTTGAAGTTACTTTGAAGACCTCAGGAAAGGGAAAACCCGAGATAAAGGTAAGAGTTCGTCGTTTCATTGCGTTACAGTTAATTGTTTTTGACAAATGTGTTGTATTTGATACAAAGGGTCACATGTCAACTAAGAAGAATATAGTTAAAGGACGTGTCGTAGTGTTTGCTCTATCGATAACAATCATGCAGACGCAAATGAGAACGTTAAAGGGCAAACATGAGTGTTTTCGCTCACAGTTTGAGGCGCTTTACGATTAACCAAAAAGTTGCATGGATAATTTGTTTTTCACCGAATACAACTATTTAAAAGGTACCGTAGTGGTAATGGGAGCATATCTCACGGTAACCATCCAAAGGGACCGTTTTGACGAGGCATTCGTTAACCAGCTGAATACTTGTTTTCTAACCTTGTCCTGAAGTTCAGTTGGTGGCCAATATGCCTGCTGGGTCAATGCGTCTGAACCGCAAGACAAGTGAAGCCTGGCTCAGGCTACTACGGGGTCAGGCTTCCTGCAGACCAACCCAGGTCCGATGGCGCAGTGCCGTCCAGCGAGGGACAACCTCTTCCCGTGACGAAGCTCCCGCCCAGGACTCCGCGGACCTCCCGCTGTTCTCCAGATCTAGGATGGGTCTGTTCTTCCAAACCAAACCTCAGCTGAAGAACCCATTTTTAGAGGACCCTCTGTTAGGAAGATATCTCAGGAGACACCTGCCACATGAAGTAAGGATCAAATAAGTCGAGGAAGACGTTGCTGAAGGCTAGGCAATATTTGAATATTGTATTCAACGAATGACTCCCAAATCTTCCAATAGTTATGAAGTAACGTCTAACCCGAAGGTTTAAGCTAGGTGTTCTAAAGTGTTTGCCTTCCAACAGGCAGTGTTTGCAGACTTGCAGGCGTTTGGAGAGAAGATCTCAGGTGAGGTGGATCGCTGGGGTCGAGAGTGTGAGGTCAACCCGCCCAGGCTGGTCACCTTTGACCCTTGGGGTAGAAGGGTGGATGACATTGTGACCTCGCCCGCCTGGAAACGCATGAAAGAGCTGTCGGCACAGGAAGGGCTGGTTGCCATTGGCTACGAGAGGTCATTTGGTGAATGGAGGTGAGCGGACGTCTTGTGTAGTTTCTGTTTGGTAACCCGAAATCTAACTTATTTAAATGTTGCATCTCTTTTATATCACAGCCCGGTACTTTCTGCTGTGAGACCCATATTAACCGATATTAATATGATATTAACTGATATTTAAATTCAGATTCGCATCCCTTTATGAAACTTTAGTCGGAAGGTACACCAGATTTAAGATTCTACAGTTATCATGCCATCCCTGTGTGTGTGTGTGTGTGTGTGTGTGTGTAAGGCAGTGTACGATGCTATCAGTCACAAGACCCGGGAGCCCCTAAGGGTCCCAGAGTTATTTCCCTTTCCGTGGTTTGGGTCAGATGAGCCCCAGACTTGGTACACTTGCTTCAACTGCACTCGATCTTGTTTTTATAAACAGGACGCGAGGGTTAGATGGCCGTAACTTCTTATTGTTGGAATATTTTTGGAAGGACACTGCGATTGCAGCTGTGGTCCATTGTCCCCACCAGGCAGGACCAGGGAGTGGCACCCGAGCACTTCAGATACTTTACAATATCGCTGTTTATTCAGGGCTCTGCAGAACACAATGTAGCTCTTGTGATTCCTCAGAACCAGATCGAAAAGATCAAAATATACTGACACAAGCATATACTGCCATGGGTCAGCTGCAGACAACAGGTCTACACCAGGGTTTATCGTCTCACAGCAGCAATGAAGCTAATCAAAATGAATACATTATCATAATTAGATAAATTAGATTTATTTTGTATTCAAAATGTATTTGAAAAATGTATGTATCACCGTTTAAGGGTTTGAAAATACAAATTAGGACTCGAATAATGCTTTGAAACCCAAAGATAGTTGTAATGTTATGACACTGTATATTTGTAATGCAACGTATTCAATGGGACTCAAGAATTTCAGCTTTCTTTCCAAACCCCTCATATGACAGCTAAATAAGAAGCCTCACTCGCCACATGAGAGACCTGCTGGACTGCGGCGCCTCAACCCAGCGTCGGGCCTTACCTGACGGTCTCTGTGAGCTGCGCTGCCTGCTGGGTCACCTCCTGCACCTCCCTCTGGCCGTCCTGCGCCACCCTCTCCCTGGTCCTCGCCTCTTCCTCAAGGGTGGCCCGTGCCCGCCGCAGCTCCTTCTCCAGACCAGACACCTGGGTGGGGGACGGGTCCGAATGATCAGTTGGTGGCAGAACTCTCAACCCAAGTGGTCTGAAGCATAAACGTCGTGGTCTCCCGGTAGTCATCCTCTCGCTAAAGTCTCCATCTGCCTGTAAGACATCTAGAGGAAACTGTAATGGAAATATGGCAATAAGACCATGTGTTGTTCGCAAGACACTAAGACACTGAGACCCCTTAGTTATTATCTATAGTAACCATTTCACTGTTTTTACCACGATTGCCCCTTGAGGGGAACTGAGACAGCCTTGGAGGACAGAGACAGCCTCGTCTGACGGAGGCAGCCTCGTCTGACGGAGGCAGCCTCGGTGGACGGAGGCAGCCTCGGAGGACGGAGGCAGCCTCGGCGGACGGAGGCAGCCTCGGCGGACGGAGGCAGCCTCGGCTGACTCGGACGCAGCGATACCACGAGCTACATTCCTGAGATGACCGAAAGGAGTAGTGGCATCCCTATCTGCAGCTGTGCCCTCAAGGACGTTTTCCTGCTCTTAACACGGGAGTGTGCCCACTGTGGGGCTCACTACAGCGCTTCAACCTTTGTATGCTTGTCGTGTTGTGTGGCCTCTCTGCAGAGACTGCTTTTATCTTATACTATATTTACCCTTTATTACAATAAACTCTGAGTTGCGTTGTCAATACAGTTCAAAGAATTTCCACCACAAAACGTAGTTTGAATAAGATGATCAAATGAATGATATAATAATATTATATAATAGAACTAGAAAAATAACAATTTCACAAGAAATGTTGGTGTGCAGCTTCTGAAAATAATGTTTTTGTACCTGGTGTATTGAAGAGTAGAGTAGAGTGGGTGTTCAACACTATAGGGTGTTATATGATGCTTTTAGGGTGTTTGTGTTGGTTTGCTACGGTGTTCTGGGTGGTTACTCGGGTGTCCTCCTGGTTTCTACGGTGTAATGGAAGATTGCTAGGGCGTTACAGCTGGTTTTATGTGTGTGTTGTATGTGGTTTCTATGTTGTTCCAGGTGGTTTCTAGGATGTTCTGCGTGGTTTTCTTTGGTGTTTTGTCTGGTTTCTCGCGTGTTCTATACTAATGCATAGAATCCAATACCAATCCAATACTAATGCAGCCTACGGCAGAACTGCATTGTGGACGAAGCAACACTACAACCAATACATCCAATACTAATGCAGCTTCCAGCGGGACTGTCATGTGGATGAAGCATCACTACAAGCAGAAAGCAGCCTCCATTCAACAGCTAGATTCACACACCCAGATTTGTTCTGTACCCAAGCTGTAGCGCAGGCCTGCAAGAAGTCGGTCACTTTATGTCCCGGTTATGTCAGTGAGTTCAGACAAAGGGATGACTTGATACCATGATTACTACAAATGAGTGTGAAACAGAGGCCCTCAGGAGTCAATCCGTGAGTAATGTGTGAATTAAAACCCTTCCCTTGTGTGGTGAGTGAGTGGAAATAGTGAAGTACATGACATGGTACGAATATATAAGATGATATATAATCATCATAATGCGCAGCCCTTTAATAAGAAAGGAACGATGCTCAACAGTTACAAGGCAGAGCTCAGCGTTAAAATATCCACTACAGAGAATCAGCGCATTGCACACAGCACTTTGATTTGTGAACATTCAAATATATATTATGTATAGCGTATGTAACATTTCCTAATTTCTGCAGAGAATGCGCTGTTAGGTCACCAGAGAGACTTTCCTCTCTTAGCCTTGAGAAGGTTTATCTTTGTTGTCATTTGAAACAACATAGTTACCCGGGGGGAGGGTCATAGTTATAAAGAGACCTTGTAATGTGTCACTTTGCATTAACATCATCATAACATGTGGTCATTAGGATTGACCTAACAGCTTTCTATTCATATTTTACATTCTATTGTGTCAAATCAGAGCCAGTCAGGCCAATGGAATGCACCCCCTTTGCAGAATGGGAAACGGGTTGAGGGAATAGGAGGATGCATTCCAATACATGTCGCTGGTTGCGTAATAAACTCATCACACTCATCTAATAAATAAACATACACACAAACAGTTGGGTGGATAACCGATACCTAGCAATATTTATGTCTAGATTTTCTTCAACACAAATGCCAGCATTACTGTAGCATGACAGCCAGTAAAGCATAACCTGTATACCTACACACATGCATATAAACACTAGTAGATGGGAACGAGTCTCATGAGTATTGGCGTGGATCTTGGCATACATGCTGGACGCAGAAGTGTCATCTGGCCTCATTGTGCTACGAAGGACCACCTATATCCCGGACTGGAGGTGGAGTAGGCTTCTACCCATGCACCCACCCACCTGTTTCTGGAGCAGGCTCTGGCTGTCCTCCAGCTCAGCGATGCGGGCGGAGCTCTCCATCAGCATGGCCTGCTGCTGCTGCAGGGTCAGCTGGAGCTGCAGGGTCTGCTGGGTGAAGGTCTCACACAGCAGCCTGGCGCCGTGGAGCTTCTCCTGCAGGCTGGAGATCTGGTGGAGGGGAGCGGTCAGGTCAGAGGGTCAAGATGAACACTATAATGTTTTTGTTTTGTGTGTGGTTTGTGTGTTGATCTCACACAGACACACACACACCCACACACACACAAACACACACTCTTATGTAGTATGTAATTCTTCTCCCATAAATGTAAAGTCAGTTACTTTTCATCATTGATTACGATCCATTACTGTTCATGTTGACATCGTTATTTCAAGCATAATTTAGAAGATAATTCAGAAGAAGGATTGCATGTATGAATCAAAACAAAAGTAATTGCTTCTCAGCCCAAGGCACCAAAATGGAAGCAAACAGAGAATAAACTAAACATGAATGGCTGACACACACACACACACACACACACACACACACACACACACACACACACACACACACACACACACACACACACACCTGGCAGGACATGATGGGGGACAGGTTCTCCTGTTCATCCACCAGCACCAGGTTCTTGAGGGGGCGGGGCTGGAAGAAGAAGGTGTCCCCTTCCTCCAGAGGCATGGCTGATGAGAACTCTGGCTCCTCATCATCGTCACCCAGGTGAGCGATCTGGTACAGGTAGCTGGACAAGCAGGGCAAAAGCCAGATGTTTAACTAATATTCTTTAGAGTCTACGTGCACCATTATAAGATTAAATAAAATATTGGGATTATACCAGCATACCAGATTAATACGATTGTCATACTTACTGGTTTCCAAACTCAGAAGACACAAACAGGAAGCCAGTTTTGAGGACACACATGGCCGTTGCCACGGGGATGGTGTCAAAGTACTTCATCCTGATTTCCGTAACCTAGAAAAACAGCCTAGTTAATACAAGCCTTTGGGACGGGGTTAAATGACTACTACTGAGCTGACTACTACTGAACATCAACTACTGAGTTGATGTTCAGTATTTAAAAAATACAAACGTTTCTAGAAAACCAGCAAATCCCTGTGTGCAGGGACAGAAGGCACAGCTGTGTCCCTAGCTTTCTAAACTGCTAATATAATTAAACGGGAAACTTGTTTCATTGAGAGAATTATTAGTGTGGTTGCAAAGCAAGCCACACTATTGTAATCTTGTCTTATTATTAGTGTGGTTGCAAAGCAAGCCACACTATTGTTATCTTGTGTCTTATTAGTGTGGTTGCAAAGCAAGCGACACTATTATAGATCTTCCGCCTCATTTTTGGTAATTATGTCCTCCTACAATGTTGCAAGTATAAAAACTTAGCCCATTGCAAAGAATTGCACGATTCCTACGATTTTGAAAATTGTGTATATTTTTTTATTTATTCATATTTACAATATTAATATGGAAAGGGAATGGGGCAAAAACGCTAAAATCAACCACTCCAAAACTGAACACCTGGGAGTTCTCAAATTAAATCTGCATATGTTGACCCGGAGTATGGAGGTGTCCAAAATGTTGTGTCCCGCTATGACCACAGGGGGGCGCTATAACTCGTGGTCAAACCTATACAGCCGAGAACCGCGCCCCATTTTATAAAAAATTCTGAAACTTGTAATCTAGGCCTTATTTGACATACTGAATCTTTTTGCCTTAAGGACCCATAATTAGATTTTGCTGTACCTTGAAAGTTTTGGAAAACCCGACCTTACAGTATTTTTTTTCGTTTTTATTCGATTAAAAATGGCTTAGTTATGGTCGATTTACGAAAACATATGATTATGCAAACGAGCATAATCATATGCAAAAAAAAAGTCCGCTTCAGAGAACCCCAGAGGCCTAAAATTTGGTGTGCCCATCAAGGACCAGCCCCTTAGGTAATTGGGAAAGTTTTGTTTTGATAGCTAACAAAATGGCATCACAAGGTCAATTTCAAATTACCACTGCAGGTTATCAGCAAACAATTTTTTATAACGGAAGTCAATGGGGAAAAAACACCAACTTCAACCAATCCGAAGGCGAACAACTCGGGGTTGTCAAAGTTGGTTCACGTATCGAAACCGCGCATAAGCAGGCCTCTGAAAAGTAGAGTACCGCTTTGACGACAGGGGGCGCCATAACTCGCGATCAAACAAAAATGATCAGCCCCATTATTTAATTAATCGAAAGTACGCTTCAAAGCGGCCCAGGGACTTGAAACTCAGCGTGCTCGCTCATTAGCTTCGGTGGCATTAGCATGTCGGCATGCTCGCGGAACATTGCGAACACGACGAGTTGGCTCACGCAACCACACGCATTTTCTTTAGAAAATGCACATGTGGCGACATGTCTAGTTTATAATGTAACTTTAAAAGACTTAAAGAGCCATTGAACCCAAAACCACATTTTTTTTGTTTTAAACATGGTAATTTGTCTTATATGATCGTAAACATAGTAATCTATGCCATTTTATCACTGTTACTGAAATAAGACCCCAATTTAGAGAAAAAAGGTCAAATCCTATGTTTTTGCCAGAAACAAAAACACTACATGAACGTTCCACTCTGGTGCGAACGCAGAAAACGTTCTTTCGTGATGTCAGACCACCTTTTCCGAGGTATTCTGATGTCACGACCAAGGGGCAGCAGTGGCGCAGTTTATGTGGACGTGTGGAGATCTGTCTGGGCAGCGGTTGACTGCGGTGTCCGCGATTGATGCTGGGCTACATCTTTTTATTTTCTCTTCAATACCTTGCAACAAGACATCATCGGTAGCGTAAAACCCAACAGAACCCAAGCTAAGGACCTTTGGACTCTTCCAGATGTCAACCAACTTGTAGCAGACTGGGGAATGTTTTTTTAGTTATTTGTAAGTCTTGTTTTTAGTCTGGACCCTCCGGCCTCAATACCCCCACACACACACACAGTCTCTTCCCTGGGCAATGTAAACTCACCATCTCCTCATCCGTCTCCAGTGTAACCTTAAAGATATCCCCCTGCTCCGTCTGGGCCAAGAAGAAAAACATGGACTTGGTCTTGTGGGTGGCCGAGCACACGAATATCATTCCACGCTCGGGGTCATCCAGATCATTCTGCAAGGCAACAAAAAGGAGAAATATAGAACAAAGAACAGATTAGAGATGAGCAATGAACAACAAGGCTACTCCATCAGAATTAATGACTTCAAATCTGTGGAAAATCTCTGCATCCGTTCGGGGGATATCAGAGTGCAGCATTTTACAGATATATTCACAATCCTCAGTCCTGGAATTGTACAGTGACAATTACAGGCATTATCGTTTTCATGCATTTGTCTCATTCCCCATTGGTGCAGCTCAAAACAATATACATGAAATATATTGTGAGAGGGTCACACTGCGTTGATCAGCTTCATGCCACAAAGGAATTCTCAAGGTGCAAACTGTTAACAGAAGGGTTGTTCCCCGAGGATGGCTGATGCCAATGGAAAAAAACAAAAAAAACACGATGTCTATAACACCATTACTCTCATATTAAATTGCCCTCGACACAATTGACCATAGCATTCTTCTTCATCGTCTCAAACACTATGTTGGCATCAAAGGTTCTGCTCTTTTCTGGTTTTGATCTTATCTCACAAATAGAATGCAATTTGTTCTCCTTGAAGACTCAGAATCAAAACACTGCAACCTAAGCTTTGGTCTCCCCCAAGGGTAGGTCCTTGGTCCACTGCTCTTTGCAGTCTACATGCTTCCTTCTCGGCGATATTATTCGCTGCTACTGAATTAGCTTCCACTGTTATGCAGACGACACTCAACACTACATTCCTATTGAATCAAACAACTCCTCCCAGAAGGTTGCATCTTGCCTGACTGCCATTAAAAGATGGATGTCCCATAACTACTTGCAGCTCAACACCGGGAAAATAGAGCTGATAATTATCGGCCAAAGCAACACCAAACAACATTTGAAGATGTCTCCCTGTGTTTTGATGGCTCGGCTATACCGCAAACTTCCTGTGTCACGAAACTTGGTTAAAAGACACTGACAAAAGAGTACACACCCAGGCAGTGTTAATTTCGTTGACGAAAAATATTAGTCAACAAACCTTTTTCACGGACGAAAACTAAATAAAAACTAAATAAAAGTCAGATATGATGACGAAGACTGTGACGAAATATA
>JAOPJO010000154.1:15422376-15445673 GCA_027123675.1 Molva macrophthalma
AAAAAAGAAACCTTTAGTCGACTAAGTCCACTGTAGATTTAGTCGACTAAAATCTGCTAATATTTAGTCGACTAAAACTAGACTAAGACTAAAAGATTTCAGATGACTAAAATAGGACTAAAACTAAATGGTGTGTTATCTAAAAGACTAAGACTAAGACTAAATCAGAATTTGCTGCCAAAATTAACACTGCACCCAGGCACACATGAAAGCCAGAATGAAGCTGTGATCAGAGGAATTAGTTAATTTCTCCACGTAAAAGTCAGAGAAGAGACATGAGAAACTCATCACTTCATCAGCAATCATAATACTCCGACCGTCAGGGATTACTGCCTTTAGGGCTGCTCATAATATTAAAATACTAATTCAGATAGTGGCTATCACAAGTGGACCAACCTATCGGTATACAGCCTCACCAACAAGGCATGACCGGCAACAGTGAAGGGTTCGGACTATTTAATGATACCATGCTCCAAAACTTTGCAAAATTACCTATCAACATAATATTTCATATATTTGTAAGATGTCAGAAAAATATTAACAAAAAGATTTGATAATATTTTTGGAATAGTTTACGATTTGCTTGAAGAGTACTCGGTAACTCGAATACACGTTTACATTCCTGGTATACACCACATGGTTCCAGCACTTGTTGCCTCACCTCAAGGTCTAAACATTGGACAGATGATGCCATGGCATGCAATCCTTACCCTGCGTCTCGGGATGGGGCAGCGGATGTCTGGCTGGTCACCAAAGTTCTTGTAGGTGATGTAGTTTTCAGAGCAGATCAGAACACCACTGGGACCATCCGCACCACCAGGCACTTGACAAGGAAGAACACGTTTGTTTTGTGTGATGTTACGGACGGTCAGTTCGTTTTGTGTGCAGCAAGTTTAAAATACTACGGTACTGAGACAGTTGGGCTTTTAATTTAAACTCCGACAAAGAATGTCTTCCATGTTCTTTCAGGCAGGTAATATTTTTTTAAACTGCTTGTTATACATCACATTTATTTATGAACGTTTAACAAAGAGCACACATGAGACTATTCTGCTTCAGGAAGCACATTAGATTGGGTTAAGGGATGTATTTTCTGTCGAGGAGACTGCTGCCAATGCCTAGCAGAACATATCAGAATTTCTCGTAATTGGGAGACTGTTTTTGCTGAGATTGGATGAAATACTCGTAATGCATGCATTCTGTTTGCATCTTAGGTAATGGATCGTTGCTATGCTGCTTCCAAGAGCAAGGGCACCCCTTGAGTGTTGCGCAGGTTTAATTCAGGCATCGGATGTAAATTTGTTCTGGTCCAACAAATAAACTGCTTACCAGTGATGAGGAAATTCCCATGCTCCTCCAGGGCTTCGCTGTACTTGCGGACCACATGGTTCAGACCGAGGTCAAGTTCATAAAAGGTCAGAGTCTGTTGGGTATTGGCTGCTGCCTCTCCAGTAGGGTCGTTGTCAGCTTCCTGAGAGAAGGAAAACGAGAACCACAAATTAGGAGGATCGTGGGCTGATGACCTGGCATGTCTCAAAGGAACACAAGGGAAACGGATGTATCGACTAAAAGGACTGGATGGAACTTTAAGTGGCCATGTTCCAACACAAAAAACACAACATTTACTCTAGGAATATACTTCATTAGTTTTTTTTGTTCCTTTATCATACATGACAAGCCTGTCCCCCAAGCACTAATAGGAATGTTGCCATGAAACAAACCAAAAAAAGAACAATGTCCATTATAACATTACTATAGTATTACAATGTCTGAAGTAGACAATCTTTGAAAATAAACCCTGACAAATGTGTACACATCCAGGCACACACGAAAGTCATAATGAAGCTGTGATCAGAGAGAATAGTTCTTTTCTCCAAGTGAAAGTCAGAGAAGAGACATGAGAAACTCATCACTTCATCAGCACTCCGACCGCCAGGGATTACTTTTTCTGTTCTTCAACTAATAATTGTGATATTACTCTGGTTATATCAGATGTCACCAGAGTCCAACATGATATCTTCAATGAGCTGACAATGACTTGCCTGACACAGAATACAGTATACATTTAATATTGTATACACTACATTTTATAAAAAAGAAGCAACTGTTACAAATAATTAAGAATCAATGGTTTCAGCCCTGGTTGCCTTACCTCATAGTCCATCTCCAGGCAGGCAAACATGGGGTTCTCAAAGCCCACGTCTACCCCCACTACATGGTAGACCAAAGTGTTGGCCTTGTGGGCCTCTAGAGGGGAGGAGATGGTGAGCCTGGCCGCCGCGTCTCTGTTCAGAATGTACACCAGCTTCTGTTTCTCAATCGCACCTGGGGAAGACGGGGTGGGAATAGAATAACACGATAAACATTTGGTACTCCATTACCACTAGCGAATAACATGGTGGCTGATTGAGGAACGACAAGACAGATTCAGTTGTGAAGTTGGGATTTGTTACTTAAGGATTTGAGTATGTTCAGTGTCGTTCGAGTGTAGTGGCATAACGGCCGTTAAGTATGGCACCCTCATGCAATTTGCAGCATGGAGGTTACACCCTTTTTGCATATTCTATTTCAGAAGGAAATGGAAAGAAAAGTTGCCAGTGATCGTAATAATGCTGGGGGCAGATGCTCACACAAGCTTCACATAGCCAGATGGCACATGACAAAACTCAATGTTTTGCTATTTGAGAATACATTCAGAAATGGAACGATTACATTTAACTTGAAAACTGATTTTACAACACATTTATTGTTAAACCGGTCATTAGCGGTGAATGAGTGTAGGTTAATTAAGGAAGAATTAAGGAAGAATGTAGGTTATCGGTCAGAAAATAAACCGGAATTCTTAGTTCCAAGCCAAGGGTGCAACATTTAAGTTCTCCCTGCTGCTTGCTTGTTTCTCAGAAACATTTCCTGCGCAACTGATTTCTTTGGGCGGGAAACCCTGTAGCCTATGTCTTACCAATCATGACAGCTCTGCCTTTAGGGTCCACAGCCAGGAACTGACCAGGTACAATGCGTCTGCAGCCACTCTTGCCAAAAGTCTCCTGGTGGATCTTTTCAAACATGTTTTTGGAGGGATGGTACTCCAGGATGACGATCCGACCACTGTCACTACCCACCACAATGTAGTCTGAAATACACATACAATCATGTGTTATAAGGGGTTTGAGGCTGTGTGCATGTGTCATTATGATTACTGACAGAAATGTGGGTACAAAAGGAACCACCAACCAAGTAAATATGAAAATAAATACCATGTGTGACAAGTTTCAAAGAACAGCGATATGACTTAATGTATTAAATAACTAGAAAAAGAAAATCACCATAATTTACAGATATTGTTCTGGACAACCTGTCTCATGTCAGTGTAACATACCTTTGGTTCCTCCAGTGAGTCTGAATGCCATTAAGGACCTCACGATTCCGAACACCTCCATCGTTAGCAGAGTGTGGACTTTCCCCGTGTTGGCATCAGGCCGCAGCAGTTCAAGAATTTTCCCCCGAGAAACGACAATCTCCTGCATTTTGGTGCCTATGAGAGCACAAAACATCCCAATCGGTTACCAACTGCAGTTACATTAATTAAATCGGGACATAACGATGAAAGTTTCAAAAAAGCAACCAAATACAAAAGTATGAATCAACAGCAAGGGTTCTCCACTTGATAGAGCAAACAGGAAGTCTACGCATCCATTTCATTACAATAACTCTGAAAAGGGATCAAAAGGTAATCATAGCATGCATTTTGCTGCTGTCCACCTGATTTCCCCTTGAGGGATTTATAAAGTGTTATGTTATCTTCTCAATGGCTACTTATTATTAGCTTATGTGTTAAACATTTGGTCAGATATATCCAGACTTGATTGATATACAAGTAGAGTTTGCCTCGGTTACTCTCATCTCAACATTGCACAACAGTTTGAACTGAGTATACTACTGAACCCGAGTAATAGTCGATATTATCAGTCTACCAATTTCCTAAACATAAATGTCATATGTACAGCAGGCTGTGTTCAAATCACAAAACGCATTATAAAAAAACAAATACAGAATGTATGTAACGCAGGCCAAAGTAAGGTGCCACAAAAAAAACATAACAGCCCAGCCACATCCTCGTAATATACCTGAGAAGTTCCCATGGATGGCATGCGAGATGCCAGTGGCACGCTGCAAAGTGATGTTGTACAGAAACATGGCTGCCTACGAGAAGGTATCCAAAGTAGGTCTTCAGGAGCTGGCGACAGCCCTCACTACTCAGGTCCAAACTTGAGATGCAAACAAAAGGACACAACAAAATGAAATGAGTATTGAGCAGATATATGGTTATGTGTTCGTATAGTTATTGGGAAATGTATAATCATGTTTTCCACCGTTGCATTATAACAAATAGTCATGTTGGTTCGATTGTATAATTATGTAATGTTGAAGCCTTTGTCGTTTGAAAATTAGAGCATCGTAGTAAAAAAATACTGTAAAGTAACTTCGTGTTTGCTATGTGATGCCATAGACTATACAGGTGTGACATGTTCATTTCGGTATGTATGCTATTTCCCCATTTAACCACGAAGTAACCGCTAAACTAGTTTGAATACTGCGACTCAATGTTGACGTGAACTTGCTCTCTTCCCGTTATAAACGGTCTATCTAAAAAACACTTGTGTGTATATAAAACGCTGTATGATAACTGTGCGCCATTTTAAATAATAATAACATTGTTTAGGATAAACCCCACATCTAGTAAAATAGCTAGATATTTGGCTAGCTAGGTCCATTCATACAAAGCGACCCATCCAAAATAGATTTATCTGTAACTACAAATATATCCCAAATCTATGGCAAATACACAAAGCATAATACAACTCTTGCAAAGTGAATACCGTGAGGATAAATTATATAAACTTTTTACCAGTGCTAATGAAAGGATGACTTAGATTTCAAGTTGATTAGGATTCATTCCCAATAATAACAAGTACGAGTAACAACTCAAACGAATGGCGGCCGTTTCGGGGTCCTTCGTCCACAATAACATCGTCATACACTTATTGAGTGGCCAGAACGCGCCTGATGGATATTTTATAAATGTGTGTGGCCGTCATATGCAAACTCTCCTGTAGATGGCAGCATTATTTACCGTTCTCAAAATGCCTTAGAAGTGTATACTTTGCGGGCCAAACGTTTTTAGGTTGTGAATCGTTTTACATTTGAACCCCATTACTAGTCAATTACTAACTCTTATATAAAATCCAAACTGGTGGTATAAATTGTAAGAATCGTATTACGTATGAACTCCATTACTAGTTAAGAACCCACTCCTATATAATATCTAAACTGATTGTGTGTCTAATATATAATTGTTATGTCGGCATAGTCAAAATAAACAAATGCAATGCGTTTTATTATAGCAGGATGGGATTAAAGGACGTCCGAGGAGTACCAGAACCAAACTGCCTAAAATTGTATTATTTACCAGCCTATCTATCTATCTTTGATAAAGGTTAGAAAGAAATTATCATAGACTGTATACAGTCTATGATATTGTTAAATATCATATATATATCATATATATATAGGCTATAT
Organism: Molva macrophthalma; assembly: GCA_027123675.1. Taxonomy (NCBI): domain Eukaryota; kingdom Metazoa; phylum Chordata; class Actinopteri; order Gadiformes; family Lotidae; genus Molva; species Molva macrophthalma. Next base: position 15,427,954 of record JAOPJO010000154.1, read on the forward strand.
ATATTGTTAAATATAGCCTGTAGTTGTGAAATGTCCATGTATATATTTAATGAATTTTAATCTTCTTCTTTTTTACACAAAATGAAGGCTATATAAAACGGATAAAAGGGAGAGACAAAAAATCTCACACATTTCTATTCATTTCTTTTCGAGTATAGTCAATGTCAGTAGGACTACCACAAGCTTTTTGTAATTGTATTTACTTGGTTGCATTCATTAATATTGTAACTACTTTATAACATTTAGATGTAACACTAAACAAACATGATCAAGTGTTTAATTACAAGCATGACTAAAATGCAGGCTGTTAACTTCCGGACTACAAAAATAACACCACATTTAGGCTGCTGTATATATATTCTCTGATGGGGTCGCAGTGCACATGACCAAAGAGGACCATCCTCTCAGCGAAGACACCAACACTGCTTCACGACCTGTCGTGTAGGGGGGTCCGGGGGGACGTAATCTTTTGTCGAAAAAAAACAGCTGACAATCCGCCTTTTTATTTTGCAACCAAGGAAGCATCTTAATCCTTGCTGTTTTGTGGCATCTCAACATCTGGAATCGTCTTTACACACACTGGCACCGCACCGGGACGGATGTGGATTTGTTTCAAATGGACCCTGCGCCTGTATCGCCTTTGTCGTTCTGACCGGTCTCTCACTCGCATTCAGAGAGAGTAGAAATACAGTAGAAATACATTGTGATCACACCGAAGCAAGTGCATGAACCAGTCGTAGACGCGTCTTGAACCCGATGACGCTTTCTTGAACCGTTACACGCCTGAAGCACGTCTGAGGCAGACAGACTGACGGGCACGGTTGCAACCATAGCCTACGATCCTTTTAACGAGGTGAGTTTTTGGTATTTTTATTTTACATGATCCTTTTATGTGGTTGCCCTGGGATGTTGCTATGATTAGTAGGTTTACTATTGGACATTGCGTGACATAATAGAAAGCCTGGAATCGAGGGCATCGTTATGTTTTCGGCAGTTTGTAGACCATCTCCCCAGCCAACTATAGAGGCTGTGGTGGACTAAATAACTTGACGTTATCTCCCCCTTCTGCCTAACGTCTCAACGTTAGTCCGTCCTTTCTTGTATTTGCTCCCCAACCTAGCCCATTGTCGCACTATATTTGCCGGTTTCACAGATTCTTGTTTATTTCCACGTCCCGTCCCACCTACTTAGGTCCTCTGCACCCTAATTTCCGTTTCGTATTATCCCCTCACCCACTTTCCCCCTCTTCTTTTCACCCCTTTATCCCTCCCTCGTCGTTCTCCCTGCCAGTGTTGCTAAGATACGGCTTCAGCCACAGCCCATTGAAGCATAGTTTTAGGGGAAACCACCTTAACAAAAAGCTTAAGATAGAGTGAGATTACTGATTTAAACTAGCCTACTTTAAGACTATTATGTGGCTCCTTGCTTTTTGTCTATAATTTAGTTGCATAACCATCCATGAATATATTTTAGAATATTTTCTACAATATGATGAAAACTTTCTATCTATCAGTGGTGGAAATTAGGCATCTCCTGTGCTCACTCTTCATGTGTTGATCCATGTGCCATAATTGTTCTTTTTGTGATGAATCTATAGAAAGTGGGGTTACACACAGTAGTAGGCCATACAGAATGTACACAGACACACACCCTCACCCTGCCATATAGAGCTGAGAGCAGCAACACACACAAAGCAGTGGGGGGTGGGAGCTCCAGAATAGCACCTTATCATCATTAGACATGAAATGTAGGCCAACATGAAACGTTAGTGGCGCATAATCAGCTTCGAACCTGAAACTAACTGTAAGCAAGCATACTGTTACACTTCACCCACATTCCAAGAAGCGGCTTTGGATCAAAATCCCCGTGACTGAATTCCTTCGGCATTTCCTAAGAGGCCAGTGACTTGTGTATTCACTCTGGGTGTGAAGTACCGTGATAAAAAAGACAAGTGAATCTGTAACCTCACCAGCACCTGACGCAGGCCACAGGGGCAGCTGGATCCAACACATGGTCTATGTCAGTCTAATCAGTCATATTGAACTGTTCTAGAGGGGTGTTAATGTCAACAATAAATTATGCCCAAACCAACCAGTTTTTATTTAAATCAAGATAAAGCCGAACTAAAACACACTTTATGAAATAATTTTAATTAACAACAAATATGCGCAACCTCACTTTGAAGAGACTTATCCAAAAGATACTGCAAGGATAATAGCTTTATCCATGAACTAGACATTGACCAAAAATAAGCTGTCCCCTCACTTGACATTACAGAGAATGGAATGCAACCCATTATGAAGAGGGAAAGAATACCATTTCCAGCACCACCATTTCCCAAGTATGTGTTTGAACTGGTTGAGGTCCAAGGAAAACCAGAGTCCTGGGGCTTTGCTGGGAGTGCTGAGCAGAACTCGACCCCAGTGAACACAGGGAAATATTTGTAAAAGGAGAATAGAAAGGAAAGGCTAATGACAAATCAAGTTCAGACAAGAGTCAAGTTGGAACAAGGTACAACAGAATCCTGTCATTCTATAATTGTTTGTTCTGCAGTGTTTTACAATGTCAGAAAGGAGTTTTAGAGCCTCAGTCATTGACGCCAGATCGCGCAGTGACAGTTATGTCCAGAGGCATACAGTGCAAGACCGTTCTAGAGGGGAACATTTGGGAAATTCAGTTTTAGGTTTTCTGTAACTGTGTAAACGGCACAGAGGGCAAACTCACACATTTCATTGCATCACCTGTGTGTGCAATTCAAGGTCTCTGGGAAAGTCTGTAATGCCCTGTTATACAGTTTGCTGCATTGTTTTTGTACTCTTGACAATAAAGTTGAACTCTAATCTGAAATAGTTGTAGGTCTTCATTAATATAAAAAAGGAATGGCCTCTAGGCAATTCAAGTTTGATGAAAACACCCAAAGGCTGACCCCTTCGATTGCATCACATCTTTCTACTGTTTCACAATAATGACACACATTTTTCTACAAGCCTAAAAACTAATCCGATTTTTCAGAGTTACTTGAGAGGAATTATTTATGTTCTATCTTTCCATGGCTACTGGCCATGGCTTCTGTCTAAGCCTAAAAGGGGGAAAAAAATGCATCCCAAAGACCAAAACAGACAAGCAGTTTGGAACCCATTTGTATTGAGGCCAAAACGTGAAACTTACATGATGTGTTACACAGAGTTAACATTAATGAATGACAATGGAATATTTGAGCATTTTTCGGGAAACCTTTCCACACATGATACCAATTGAAATTGACTGGTAATCTTCTCAAATGGCAATATGATGACTGAATACTAAAACACCAGGGTGATTAATATTCAGAACATGAAACACACGACCGCTCAGCACAAATGGCTTACTTCTAACTGCCTGGTGGCATTCAGCAAATTTGAAAAAGATAATAAAGCAATGGTAGTTAATGATATATCTGACCAAGCCTTTTGTGTACATCTTAATTAATCAGTGTGATCTCTCTCTCTCTCTCTCTCTCTCTCTCTCTCTCTCTCTCTCTCTCTCGCGCGATTGTGATCTAGGCAAGCTATAGCCTATTCAGTATTGTATTGGAATAAGATGTATAGTTTATGCTCTTTTCATTCATTGAAATTAGATCTAGAATAACTTATTCAGTTTATATTCACAGTGCGCAATTTTCACTCAATTTGAATGCAGTATTTGTGCATGGAGCATAAATTCTGAGGACAACTAATGTAGGTCTACCACACCCTTAATTACAAACTTTAAGTAGGTTAATCCTTAACCTTGGTAACAAACTGGGTTTAGTTTGGATCTACATCTCCGAAGTGAATAACCTTTTTGGATCTTGATTCTCTTTTTTTCTTTCTTCTTTGTTAAGGCATTTCATCTGCGCCTTGATATGGGCTGTCCCCGGGCTCCTGTCTATCAGGCATTCATTTCTGTACCCCAACAGCCCCCACCCACCCCTGCCCTCTGTGAAGTATGGGAAGGCACTCGTGGGAGAGAGTGAAGGAGACCTTTAGTGGTTTTTTTAGGTCTAGTTAATCGATGTCCTGTCAAGACCAGAGAGATTAAGGGCTTTTAAAAACTGAACCAGACTTGAATGAGATATGCATTTAATACGTTTTCCTCCCTTGATTGATCTAGCACGCTACACAGAACATTGGCCCTGCCTTTTACAAGAGAATACCATGGCTAGGTTCACATCTAATTGGGAGAGAGAAACTCAGCTTGCTTTCTTCCACATTGTCCAGGGAATACATGTTTTTAAACAAGAAATAATCTATTTCTCTTGATACAATTCCGGAGCCACATGTGTGCTTTGTCTCTTCCACATGTAAGCAAAAAAAACCCCATCTGTTCAGTTCTGCTCAGCCAGCAAGAAATAAATGATTCTGGTTATTCTATTTTTCCTCCCCCAAACAACATGATGGTATGTCCTTGTCCTTGATGACCTCAATACAACATTAAGTGGTTGCTCTCTGCTAGTTTGTTGAGGTGTCAGGTTTTAAATTCTTACACAGCTCCAGCTGTACTGTCATCCCAGCTACTCAGGTTAATGCCTGGAAAATGTGCAGACTCACACATTTGGATCTGGAAGGATGAATACATCTTGATACTCACCTAAGAGAAATAGCAGATAAAACTAATAAAAACTGATTTCCGTTTACTAAGCTATTGGTAAAACAGCCGTATTGGGGCTGCCATTCGCTTCGATAGTTTTAATTTTCAGATGCCAAAAACTAGCTGCTGCCTAGACACAGCTGAGGGGACAGAATGTATAGCACTGTGTCCTCTATTGAGTGCATACAGATACAGTCAATACCAAAGCAATTTAATCTCTGTGTCTTTTGTGTCCCAAAGTATATTTTATGTTCAGTAGTATGGACTATGCTTAGGCAGTTCCTTAGCTTTAAAATGCTGATCGGCACTTTTCCTAATTTGATTGGCTAGGCTTTCAATGTGGAAGACATGGGGGGAAGGGGGGGACTTGGCATGGGACTATAGCTGTCTATTTTTCCCCCTTTTAATGTGCTTAAAAGCTGAAGGATTAAATGTGTACTATGGTTGTCTTTATAGGACACTATGATAAAAACCTTGATATTATTCCTATTACATGGAACATGTTCTAGTACTCGAAAATACTCTTTCTTTACTTTACAAATACTAGTCTAACTTCAGCCAACCTTGAATATTCCTAAAATTTACAGACAAAGTGCCGTGTGGGATAGAGATCAAAGTGGTGCAGCAGGGAAGTCAGAGTCTTCCTGGGTAAAAGGGCAGAGAGGTAAAATGGAGAGCAGCTGTGCCAGATGCTGGCTGGACTCCTGAGGGGCAAGAGAAGGGGTTGGAGGTGGTGTCATCCCCCATCGAGTAATGGAGACCTAAATGCGCACTGTCAGGGATGACGAAGAAAGCAGGAGGGATGGGGCGTCACTTATCTTTGAGAGTGGAATTTGTGTGGAAGAAGTGTTTATGTGTGAAGGGGAGAGAGCCTACCGAGCTTTTAAACATTGTGTAGAATAACCTTGGGAGTTAACACTGCCAAGGAATAACCTTGGGCGTAAACACAGTTAAATAGTTTCCAGTTAACAGCTGATACATAGTAGTTTGATAGGTTGTTTGTTTCAAAATGTATTTTTTTGACATGGGAGTATTATGATGTAGTGTATCGATGGCCTTTTGGGCATGTTGCCAACCAGCTAGAGAACAATGATGGAGGTGCAGTTGTACTTATGGGACAGCCATTCAATCATTCGCCTATGTCAGGCCTATCAGTCACAAGGTAATTAAAACAATGGATTACCTCAAAGGTCAACAACTACAAATTAAAGAAATGAATGGCTGGATAGATGCAGTTAACTTTTTAAATTGTATAATTCTCACAAAATGAGGTCACATCAGTTATATGGCCATTATTTCTCTTTTCCCAGCTGAAGAAATTAATTGTTGGTAAAGAAAAAAGAGCCCTGCCAGGCGCTGCCACTGTGTAATAGTATAATCAAGTTTTGCTTGATTACACAGTGGAATAAAGTGAGGAATGGAGAAACACACAAATTCCCCTCCCCAGAGGAGAGTTTCCATGACAACACAGTTGTCAGAACAGAGCAGGGCCGCTTCATTTCAGTTATTTCAGTAATTTACATTTCGAGCAACCTGTTACTTCCTTTATGCTTGCCTTGTTTGGCGAGGTAAACCATTTTAGTTTAGATTTCCCCTTCACATCCCCTTGTTATGAAGACAGGTGGTCGTTTATGTGTTCTAGGATAGACTATACCATTCATCATAAATGCTTATTTAAAAAGGATTATAGTTAAAATGGCTTAGGGTTACGGTTAAAATAGGTGCATGTTGGGAACGTTTCTAAAACACCCCATGTAGTCATTCTTCAAAATTGCATCTTGATAGTCACATTCAAGGGCACAGCTGTAATTTTCCTATGCAGGAAAATGATATCCTTCAACAAAACAGTAAGGGGTGTGAGGGAAAAGGGAGGTTTTTCTGGGACCTGTCGGCACCGGTAAATATGAAGAATAACATCGTGCCACCGGCCAAGGCTGACGTGTGGTCTGAAGGAGATTGGAGATATAGGAAAGGGCTTGGATGATGTGTGATGAATGTGTCAACCTGTCATGGTTGGAGACACGCAAACAATACGGCAGTGATGTGGAGAAGATAGAGTAACTGTGCAATCTGCAAGGGATGAAAGAAAAGGGAACCATTTTATTCTTTATTGTTATGGATAATGGAAGAAGAGTTAACATTCAGACTCAGAATCTCTCAAGAATAACCTTATATTCATGACCCAATTCAAACCCAACTATAACTCCTGTTTTTTTTGGCTGTTAAATTCAGCCAAACCGGTTCTTCAGTGCTAAATATTTGTAATTAATTAGGAGTTGCGACCTAACAGTGCACTGAATTACTTAACACTTGATCCACTAGTCTATAAACAGCTACATTTTTTAAACCCTGGCGAGATCATAATCAATGGCAATTCTCAACTGACAAAGGGAGATTTAACAAAAGGCTGACTGAAGGCACTCTAGCTGACAAAGACTAGTGAGTCACCACCAAATTAAATGATTATTTATCTTCTTGTTACCTTTATGCCATCACCACTAATTGCATCTATTGTTATTGGTGCTTTCTCTAACATAAAAATTAAGTTAAAGTGAAAGAGAACACTTTAGAAAGTGCCCAATGCAAATATTTCAAACACTGTTCTGCTAGTCCAGTAATGAAAAGTGGTTCGAAGAAGCAAATCGCTAAAGAAACATGGGCATTTTAAAGCCAAAGTCGTCAGCCAGCATTTATGAAAATGTGGTAATGCATTGGTTACAAAGATTAGTATGGCTCTCTGAAAAAATAAATGGTTGGCTGGTTGTAAGGACTATGAATAGTGAACTGGAAGACTAATCTATCTAACCTAAAAACACACAATAGAATTCAAACAGTTTTCCGGACGAGCTCCCAATTTTTACATTCCCACACAAACCCAAGTAAATAAGGTGATACTCAATGGGAACTAACCATAAGAGCATGGGCCCAACGGGTTCCAAAAGGTGAACATGGGGATACCATGTATCCTCAGTGATCAAAATGATAGAAAGAGTGAAATGGTTCCAAAACAAACCAGAAGACTATATTAAAACATTCACAACTGAGAATTTAGGAATTTGTTATCCTTTAAAGGGCCCCTCTTATGCCACCAGGTGTGAGTGTGATTAGCCATTACAAGCCGTTTGAAAATTTGCCTTTTCCTGTGCCTTAGTGACATCACAAGTGGGAGTGTCCACCTAGATGTATGCTGGATAGATCAGTCTACCAGCCTACCACCTGGACTGTAGCAATTGTTGCTTATCCAGTCAGACCGACTTATATCACCTGGACAGCACAGGTGTGCCCAGTTCACCTAACAAGGTGATGAAAAAACAAACCCTCTTAGATAATAGATCTTAAATGTCCTGTATTGCATTGGATATCTATTTGGTGTGGCTTCCTACCACAGAATGACAGAAACATGTAGAGGATGTCCACAGAATCGCCGCATCATTTCTTCATAACACAGCGTGCGCCGTAAAAATGGAACTGAGTGGTCGCACTCGGGCTTCTGCTCGAGTCAGTTGAGCCACAAAAAGAGACTGTTGTGTTTAATATCGCCTTGCTGTGGAATTTCCTTCAGGGGGATTGGGTAAATGCATGCCAGCAGAACACTGAAACTAACCTGCCTCATCTGTCACTTGCTTTACCTACGCCCCATGGAATGGCCATGCACTGGTTTTTCGCCTTAGAAAGTGGACTCTCTTTAATAAAACCTGTGTGTGTGTGTGTGTGTGTGTGTGTGTGTGTGTGTGTGTGTGTGCGTGCGCGCACGCGCATCTAGCTTAGTTCTAGCTTAGTTCATCAATTTATGCATTAATCGCAGATCATTAGAGACACGTGCTGGGCATGTGTTCTTCTGTACATTTATAAACACCATTGTAGGCAGACAAAAGCATCCTGTGTGTGCCCTGTTAGCCCTTGTTGATCTCCTCACACACTGACACACGCATTCAATCAACGGATGACCGTAGCTTAAAGTGAAGAAAAAAAGTAAGAGGCAGAGGTTTTGCTGTTGCCTTGACGACATCGAATCACAGTTGCCTGCTGCTATGGCAATGTATCAAAAAGAGGAGAGAGGAAAATAATCGTTCATTTCTGGGCGGCGTGTGTGTGTGTGTCTGTGTGTGTGTGTGTGTGTGTGTGTGTGTGTGTGTGTGTACAGCAAGGGAGGACCACAAAAGCTTGCTCAGTACTTTCTTTTGCAGCAGCAGCAAGTCTTTCAAACCTGTTGCCCTTCCCTGTATGTAAAGAACCATTTGTTTCTAAATGCAAACCTGCTTACACATACAACATTACAATGAGGGAAATGCTTATTTCGACCACCAAGCTCGGGGAACGTAAAGGAGACAGAAAATAGGAAGCGAGAAAATAGGGGGAATGCGGGTTGCATGGATTTCAGGCAGAGGGTTAGAGTGGGCTTAACCCTCAGACAAAACGACACCGATTAAAACAAAGAGAAGAGAGAGGGGGAGTGTTTGAATACGAAAAGACAGAGACAGGATGATTGAAATGGTACAGTGAAAGGAATTAGAAGAGGTTGACTGCTCTACATAACATTGAGCTAAAGGAGCCCTATAGTTTAGAGATGAGCTAAGGATGGGGGGGCAATGAGACAAAGAATATGCATCATGAGATTAAAGCGGTATTAGGTGACCTGGAGGCATGGCTGGTCGCAAAGGAGTAAGCAACGCTCTCCATTTTCTTTCTTGTCTCGTCCCTGCAGGTCTCTAGAGGAACCGGATCCTGCTCTTCTTTGACTCCAACACACAAAAAAACACACACACACACACACACACACACACACACACACACACACACACACTGTATTCCAGATCTCCATAGGACCATAACCGTGCTGTTTTCTGCAAATGCTGATGATAGATAACAAAACAGCACCTAATAAAAACACACGCAGACACACACACACACACACGTGCGTGCACATAAACACAATTAAATCATCACAACTGGCAATCTGAATGGGACAATAACGTAAAACCTAAACCAATTTCTGATAGGCACTCCCCAACACACACACACACACACACATGGCGCAGGAGGACAGATGCTGCCTTGTCTCATCCTCTGACACTCTGTTCTGAGCCAGCTGGAGAGAAGATGGGATTGGGGGTTGATGGGTTCCATCTTCTTCTCTTCTTTCCCGGCCATACTCGTTCTCCCCAAGGCTGTGTGTTTCCCGTCGGGCTGTCTGTCCTCGCCGGCTAAGCCTTCATCATACAAACAATATATATCCTTGTCAATCCCTGTGTAATACTGCGATTACTTGGCTGAAGTTGTAGTTGTTTACACTTTTCCGGTGACACAAGAAGCCCCCTAGCCGCTAATAGCTTTACGCTGTGTTTTCTAACCAAACCCTGTGTCCTTCAACGTAACATTATTTCCTTCAACGTTACAGGGTGGGTGGAGTTAAGATTTTTGTGTACGATTTTTTTCGTTTTTGTTTTTTCCGGGACTGAGGAGGACGCAGGAAAAGGAGACTAAGCGACCGAGGAGCCTTATATAAAGCTCTGTGAGACTCGCACGTGGGCGTCCCTCCCTTAGGATTCAGCACAGTATCTTAACCCACACCCTGACCCGAGGCCAAGGAAGCCAGACATGCGGAGAGCGGGATCTACCTCGATAGAGGAGTAGAGTACAGACGCGGACAAACAAAAGGTAGAACTGTGGAAAGATAAAGAAAGAAGAGAGGGGCGGTATGCAGAGAGGAAAGAAATAGTTTGTAGTTTGTGGGAGTGTTTGAGGGAAGAGAACGAAAACAGCCAGACGGAAGAAAAGAAACAAATGACACTTAGAAACAGTAAAAGACGTGCAGGGGGGAGGTATTAGTCTCGCTGAAGGATGACTAGCGACGCCATGGAACACCTTTAGGGCTGGAAGAACTCTTTACTCCTCCCTCCCTCTAACCCGGTCTGCTGGCTTTCTCTGCTTTGACTGCTACAGTGCAACAAAGAGAGAGAGAGAGAGAGAGAGAGAGAGAGAGAGAGAGAGAGAGCACAGCGGAGGCAGTCTCGGCAGCCAGTCGGATGGCAGTGACTCTGAGTAAGGACTACATGCGTCTTTCGAGAAGGATTCCACCAGAGGTCTGGCATCGCTCCTAATACACTGACAGACAGAATACGATCTGCCGCCAGAGAAACCTCCTTCAGGACTCAGAGAGAGCGGGGCGGAAATGATGAAGGACAAAACTATAACCCAGGCATCAAAACTAATGCCATAGACTTTTCTAATCCTCCTGGAGGGGGTTGCAGCAGCGTGAGTGTGAGAAAAAAAGTGTTTTTCTTCTGTGCATGGGATGACCACAGAGCTCGTCCACGCAGAGAGAGACAGACAGAGAGAGAGAGAGAGAGAGAGAGAGAGAGCAAGAGAGACACAGGTTTGGAGCGGTGACAGAGAGAGAGAATCATAGAGCCAAAGCGTGCGCGTGGCAGTGAAGCAGGAGAACACAGGGCTTAAGCGTGAGACGAATACTGCATCCCGCGCTGTGTTTGCCCCAGCTCGGCCGGTAGCTGGAGGCAAAGAACAGGGGAGGGGGGGTGCTTGTCAGGGCAAAGGAAGCCAAACAAGGCGGAGGCAGGGAAAGCTGTGCCCAGTCATCCCAGCCCTGCCGAACACGGCTGGGTGGTTGTTAATCCCGGGCAGCCGGGGAGAAAGAGGAGGAGGAGGAAGAGGCAGGGCTGGGAACAGTGGCAGGCCAAGGGGTGGGGGCATGGCCGTGGGGGGGCCGCATCTCGTCCTCCACACTGCAGCGGGACAGACGCCCGGGCTGGGGCGGCTGGAGTCCCTGGGGTGGGGGCCTGACCAGGGGAGCCCCATGGCTGTCGGAGCTCAGGCCCTGGATGGGTGGAGGTGGTGGAGCCAGGGGAGGAGGAGGAGGAGGAGGAGGAGGAGGTAACGTAAGCACAGATGGAGGCATGGAGAAGGGGAGTGAGAGAGGAGGAGGAGGAGGAGGGGGGGGCGTGAGGTGCTCCAGGAGAGCGTGCGTCCTGCTGAGCTCACTGGCCGTGGTCTTCCTCACCTCGCTCTTCTTCTCCGTGTCGCTGCGCGGCGCCGTGGGCTTCAACTACCTGGAAGCGCCCGGGTGGGAGGAGTCTCGGCGAGTGAAGCTGGTGCCCAGCTACGCCGGCGCCCACCAACTGCCGCTGCCCGACAGCCCCAAGCAGAGAACGTGCGCCTGCCCGCGCTGCGTGGGTGACCCGGGGGTCTCCGACTGGTTCGATGAGAACTACGAGGCGGACATTGCTCCGGTGTGGACCAAGGACAACATTGAGCTGCCCTCAGATGTGTACTACTGGTGGGTGGTAAGTCACTGCAGCATTATGTACATTACTCATCATGTGAGGGAGTGCTTTGTGTACATTAACAAGGACGGCTGCGCTATCGAAAGTTTGTGTTTGTATTTTGATGATAGAGGAAGCGTGTGTGTGTGTGTGAGTGTGTGTGTGCATGCGTGTGTGTGAGAGCATGCATGTGTGTGTGTGTGTGTGTGTGTGTGTGTGTGTACCTACATCTACATGTGCACTTTTCTGCTGCAAACCTTACATTGAAGAAATCTATGTATTCCACTGTGTCTGTCTGTATCTGTGTGTGTGTACGTGTGTGCTTACCCCATTCCCTATTTTTCTCTGCTACTTCCTTGTTTTGCTCTTTTTGTGTAGCATTGTGGTGCCAGCTAGATTGCAAAAAGAGAGAAAGAGAGAGAGAGATTGAACAAGACGTACTACAAGCACTTACTTAAATTATACTTGGAAAAACAGTGTGTGTGTGTAGGCGGGTACGTGCTTGTCACTTATATTTGACTGTGACTGCTCAAATCGCTTTTCACATGTTTACCCACTGGTGTTTAACGCAACACTCAAGGACACCTCAGCAGCGTGTGCCCGGAGGAGGTGGGGGATTGAACGAGCAGACCCCCAATAGCTGGACATCTGCTCTGACTCCTAGTAAAGGGAGGGAGCGGGCAGGGGCTGGTAGCCCGGGATGTGAGACTGGAAAGAAATCTAAAAGAGTGAGAGACGGAATGAAGAAAATATGCCCAGGGACCTTAAGAGGAACAAATGATGACAGATTTGGGGAATAATGAAGAGGAGCGGGAGGAAAGTAATGAAAAAGGGTCAAACGTGGCAGAGGAGAGAGCAAGGGAACGGATTGGAGGATAAATTAAAGGAGAAAAGCAGGCTTGAAGGGATGGATGGAGGGTTGTAAACAGAGAGCAAGGAGGAGGGATGGACAGCGAGGGAATACAGCCCTGGAGAGAGATGACTAGTTTAAAGGCCGTGATTTATGGCATTAAACATACTGCTTTCTTAGGAGTGCTTTAATCAGATCAAACCCACATCTTCCCACAACTTCCCTTTAATCCCAGATCTCCCTTCCTTTAGAGAAACACTCTGCCGTCCGTCAAAAAGTGAGGATATATCCCCTAGTAGAGGAAATATCAACTATGCAGTAGCCTTGAGTGAACTGTTATATAACTGTAAACTCTTCTGTTCTGTTCAACTGCTTTCTACCTATTTGTCCAGATGGTACAAAATGTTCTTCATAAAAAGTGTCAACAAACTGTCTCTGCTGGCATCGTGAAGCTTGAAGAACATTCTGCACTTGGGGCTCAGCTTTCCATTGATCTGAAACTGATCATGAATAAATAATAATGAATTAATGAGCATAATGTTCTCTAGCTGTGTGCATCTCTGTAAAAGGTGAGCACACCCAGTTAAGTATTAGTAATGCTGGTGGCGGCAGGGAAATAATCCAGTGGAACTGAGCGCATGTGCCGGTGGATTTCTGCATATACGCACACACGTCTTCTTCAAATAAACATTTTCCTACGTGTTTTGGCAGAGCCTCGAATAGAACAGAGATTAGGGAGAACATAGTGTGGGTAGGACCAAAAAATCTAGGAAAATTAAAATGAAACAAGGCCAAAAGCTTTGTGATTATCATATGCTTGAAACTGTGACAACAAACGCTTCCACATTTTGTAGCCCGTAGTGTCGTTGTGCCACAGGAGTCCGTCAGTAGGCACAGCCAGCGGTTCAAGCCCTTACCACTGGCCCTTTCCTAATCTGGTACCTTGTCTCCAGATAAATCCACACACATAGTGTCTGAGACGAATCTCGGTCGCTGCTGCTGCTGCTGCTGCTGCAATAAACATGTGTCACCACACAGTAACCACAGAGACTGGAATGAGGAATGATATCTGCATTCCACACCCATGCATTGGACGTTCATTTTCATACTTTAAGATGGGCGCGCATCATCGAGATGATAAACAATAAATTCTTTGTGGAGAGACAACCTTGTTTTGGATTTAAAATGGAGGGAAAGCTTGCTTATTCCATATGGAAACACATGTATCCATTGTTGTTTGATTGAGGGGAGCAGTTGTGTGGCAGATTTCCATGACAATGTCGCCATGTCAATCATCATGTGGGTGACAATTGGAATGAGGTCGCTCAGAACTGGAAAAAATAGACTCGGAAAAAACTCGAAGAGAAACTGGAAGGGAAGTGGGATTGGATAGAGATAGATTTGTTGATGAAATATAAGTAGAGACCTTAACCATTAGATGAAACCTTTTGAAGAAGTGGACAGGAAGTTCATAATGAATCCTAGGCATGACGACGCCACATAGACATTGAAGATGTGTTCAGACATTGAATACCATGCGTTATGTCACATTTAAGAGGATAGAGCAATGGCTAAATCAACCAAACTTGCCATAAACACTTCAAAAGCAATCTTCTTATGAGAGGGAAGCTAGGAGCTAAAGCAGATGAAAAACCAAATGTCCTATTAAGCTGAGAGAATGAAATGTCAAATGTGTACCCTTAAGACTTTGACAGCCAGGAACTTCGTACGCAGAGGGAAAGAGCAAAAGCATTTTAACCTTACCAGCGTTTGACTTTCCCCTCTCTTTCATTTTCCCCCCAAAAAACTCATTCTTTCATTCACACCAAACTTTCTTTCATCCTCCCTACCTCTCTCATTTTATTAATCTTAAACCCCCTCTTCTTATTATGTTCTTTTTATTTTCCTTGTGAAAGCTGGGGGTCTTAATGGAGGTGATCCTTTTATATTTAGCTCTGTTGAAGGTTGACTAAATAAACATTTCAGGTGAAATAATACTTGGCTCGCAGTGATTTTTGCCAGATGGGAAGACATGACAAGGCAAAGTAACAATATGTTCAAATTTCAAAAGGAAAAGCAAACAAAGTTCTAACATGATGATCAAATCATGACAGAATATTCAGAAGATAAAGATAATAAAAAAGATAAGTAAGATCAGCTGGCATACACTGGGTTGTATTCTCATTTTAGTTTCCACAGCTGTTTGGACTTTTGGGAAGTTTGGGAGTTTTATAAATGTTTTATACTGGCATTTATTTCCCATTTTCTTTATTTGCTTACCGTTACCATTTCCATATCCTGTTTGTGCTTTATGTCCATCTGGGCCCTCTGTTTGTTTACACTGACCCACTGCTGTGCCGGCCTATGTGGGACCTACCACTCACATGGCCATTCCTTTGCCATAATGTGGCCGTGTGATCATAAAAACACTAGGTTCCCACAGGCCCAGATGCAGAATAGGGTTTACATTAAACCTAAAATTGGATCTTGCTTGTTTGGTTCTCTTTCTAGATGCTACAACCCCAGTTCAAGCCCCACAGTATCCACCAGGTTCTACTGAGGTTGTTCCAGGTAATGTATATTACTCCTACGCCTCTCTCTTTAATTCAATGATTGAAGTGGAACCGGCGTGCAATCAATGCCTTAACACACTAACGCCTCGGGCGGACTGGAGGTGGGGCTTCTAGTTTTATTCAAAGGAATGTGCCGGCTCATTCATTAATATCTTTCAAAAGATGGTAATATTTTCCTTTGTCTGGCAGTTCATGATAAAGCAGCGTCAGGCTATTTACTGCAAAGACAGAGGATTAAATGTCTCATATGGCTCGGCAAGATTAAGTTCCTGCACAAGAAAGGAGCATAATTATTATTCACGTCCGCACTCATGGTGCCAGTCTAGTAAAAGACATTCTCTCAAGCTGACTTTACAGACTGTCTGGCAGTATGTAGGCAACCATTCAGATACATTTCATTTGTTAATAAAATCCAATCTAGCATGAGTGGCCCCAGTGGGAATCAAACTGCTTACCCTGGCAGTATGAATGCCAGTCTTTACCACTTAAGCAGGTTATTAACAACATACAATATTAATGAGCACAGCTACTGTAGTTATCGGTGGGCCCTCACAGTGATCAGGCCCTGATAGCCGTGACCTCCCAAGGACTTATGTAGTCACCATGTGCTCTGAACGCCTGGTCCTTCTCCCTAGTGTAGGCTTAATGGAGTGACAAGTGTCCTCCAGGGTCAACCTCACTCATGGTGCCTTAATGCGGTAATAAAGTGGCCAACCTGATTGGCTGAGGTCATTTGGTTTCGGCGATCGGATCGTTGGCCTTCCAATCCTGGGGTTGGCGTCGAATTAACCTTGTACCCAGTCGTTGTCATCTCAAGAAGGAACGCTTGGAACGGGATCCGCTCAATGAGCGGGATTGGCGAGAGATACTTTCAAGCATGTTTCGGAGGGAGCGATATTTGTTTCAGTGACATTGGTTTAGCGGGCGAGAGCAAAGAGATAGGGAGGGACTTCTGATAGATGGATATCTGTTTCTGTTACACAAATATGATCAAATTCTTCGTAAAGAAACTCAAGTCAAACTCGACCTCCACAACTGTTGTTGTTCTCCTTGTCATGTTCCGATTATTCTCTCTCCTGGGACCGACGCAGCCCATTGGAATAAAGATAACGGGAATGGTGTTGCGGTACAGCTGGATAACACCACGATTCATGTCCGTCTCTGAGCCTAGCGTCTAACTGGTGGGTCGGGTGGGACGTCCCCTGCAGGTGATCCCGGGACATTCTCCGTACGCCTGGTGGGACCAGCACCGCTGTCTGCGCTGCGCTGTGGTGGGGAACTCTGGGAACCTCCGCGGAGCAGCGTATGGCGCCGCCATCGACGGACACAACTACATCATGAGGTGAGGCGGAGGCCCGCGGGTGGAGCGACAGAGAGGTGATGCAAGGAGAGGATGAAGCCAGGGCTGTGCTCTGACATGGGGGGGGGCAGTGGCTCAAGCAAGCAAAGAAAGAGGACCCCCCCCTTAATATGATCTTGTATAATTCTAGTTATATTTAGTACTAGTAGTTAAAACTGCAACAATAAATTATGATTGTATATATATATATACAGTATATATATATATATATATATATAGCAATATATATAGCAATATATACTGTATATATATAGCGAAGGATGCCAGAGGGACACTGTAGCCACGCCCCTGTGCACGTGTCTGGGTGGAATTATGCGACGAACAGATACTGTGTGTGCAAATATATTACTGTGTAACACTACTGCCTGTCTGAGCATATGCTGTTGCAATTGCCGTCTCCGCATGACTCAGTGATGGCACAGTGTCTAGACACTTATAAATATAAAAATGATTTACGAATGAAAGCAGTTTAGACCGTTTCAAACACAATTGTCATGCTTCTATGAGGCTGTAGTTCATTTTAGAGCGTGTTCAGCCATTGTCATTGGGATTGTTTATGGTTGAAGATACGATACTTCCTATTGAGATATATTGACTCCTTGGCCAGTGCTTGGGTGGTGGAGAGAGGGAGAATGTTGCAATGTGGACAGTGAATTGTAGATTAGTTCACCTGAAAGCATGACTGCCTCAACATAGGACTTCATGCGTTAAGGTCAATAGTAGATAGACATACACAGACAGCACAGTCAAACGCAGACACAGACCCACTAGCAGCAGTCACCCATGGTGTAATCCTCCATGATTGTTTAGATCAATGAATATTTTGATAATGTATTTATTTATGCATTTATTTTCATTCATTCACTCATTATCTTTTAATTTTGGGTTTCATTCACCATTGTGGTTGATCCAATAAAGGGGCCCTTGTTGGCATGGACAATGGATGTTATGTTCATGCAGTTCAACAAAAGTACAAGAGTGTGTGTGTGTGTGTGTGTGTGTGTGTGTGTGTGTGTGTGTGTGTGTGTGTGTGTGTGTGTGTGTGTGTG
>JAOPJO010000154.1:15451309-15472633 GCA_027123675.1 Molva macrophthalma
ACACACACACACACACACACACACACACACACACACACACACACACATTTACTATTAATTCATATGAGTAAATTGCACACCAAATATTCATGCTTTTGTGCCTTTTCCTGTCTGTGGCCATCGTCTCCAGATATTTTTTTTTTCATAATTGCAGACCACATAACCCACACACACCCTCACACACCTCAGCCTGGCTGTGAGCTGTGCCTTTGAGCTGTACATAAATGTACAACACTGTAAACACACACACAGACACACACACACACACACATGTATATGAAACACTGCCTTTTCCTGGAGTTATTGCCTCCTGCAGGTTTAATTCACATCTTCACGCTATGTAAATGTTGCTTACTTTCAACTGTAGACTTGAGATGTGAAGCAGTCCATCTGGAACTTGTTTGACATTATTAATGCTTAAGATATCTTTCCATGCATTTTCCTCTTTTTATTGTTTTGATGGAAAACACACAATCATTCTTGCAGGTACTAGCTTGTAGGTCTTCTCGTTCTTCTCGTTTTGTTCTTGCAGGTACGTCATTGCAGAAACATCATGTACCACATTCCTCACATTTTACTCAATCTCTGGTGTACATGGCTGGAACTGGACAGGCCATTCCAAGGTTGATTTTCCAACCATCGATTTGCGTAAGGCTGGGCTCTGTCGACTGGGCGGCAGCAGAGTCAGTGTGGGAGAGAACGAGGTGATGACCATATGTTTTCTAATGGTGGAACAAAAAACTGGTACATTGCTGACACAGCTTATTCATAAGTCATTAATAATCAGCAGTGGCTCGTTGTCCCAGTGTTAGGCCTATTGCTCATGGTCCCCCCCCCCTGCTCCTGTGCTATACTGAGTCGTAGTGACCTCACAACCCTGGGGAATTGCTTTCAAAACAGTTGAGTTGCTCTAATGTGTTTGGAAATAAAGCAGTTCTTAGTTGATGTTCTGTTTACAGCATACTGTAATGGGGGAAAATTGTGTTTAAATAACAGCACTTTTTTATTATTATTCCTGAATAGTCTGCCAGATGTTCTAACAACACAGATTGTGATTTAAAGAGATATTTAAATCATTTTACACAGGCAGGCGAGGGAGTCTGTTGTCAGGTCGAGATGACATTTAGAGATAGATTATGGCAACAAGATAAATAACCCCGGCTACTGCTTCTAACCAACATACGAGACCAAAACAGAGAAGGAAAAAAAAACAGTTTGCTCCCAATTGTACCTGATCAGAAGAAGTGATTATGTGTACTTGTGTGTGTTTGAGGGTATGAGGTACCGTTCTGTCTGTGGGCATATACAGATGGAGCTAACGCTCTATTTTTAGCCATTGCTTTTTGAAAAACAAAACAAAAGGCTGCACATCTGATGCTCTTTGGCCTGGTACTATCAGCCAGTGTCCCTTCAAGATAAACAGAGCATACTTTGTTTCTGTTGTGCTCATAGAACTGCACTAAGAAACACCTGCTGCAGGATCTGTCGGGTCTGCACAAAGGTTGAGCTATTAGTGACCTTCTAAGTTTTCATTCACCAAGTCGATTCTGAGGAAAAATATATATATATATATTGGTTAGCCAGGAAGACCTTCTGCCAATGATGTGATAAGTCCTAAATAAGGCCTGCTCCCATGGCCCCTGCCTTGCAGACTGAAATAGATCAGAAAGAAAATATGGACACCAGTGATGATCTGTCCCAATTTGTTGTTGCTCGGAATTGGTGGTTTCTGCATACTTTTCTAAGAGTGCCGAGAGTGTGAACTAGAAGGTCTTCATTAGGTTTCTAAACTTCAGATACCAAAGAGGCTGCTTTAGAAATATAGCATGAAGAGCTGATGTGTTTGTACAGAGGAAACCAACTGATCTATTTAGACAGGGGTAATGCTGTACGAAATACAAATTAATTAAAACATTTTAAGGGTGGATTAAGTAAATGGAATGAGCTAAATTAATATAATGCAAAAAACATTAATTCAGAAATAAATCCAACCAGATCTTTATTATCACTGATCTCTTCATATCATTGTGAAAGGGAAGTAAACGTATTACCTGAAAATAAAAAAATAAGAATCCCTGAACATTGCTCATACCCCACATTTGTGCTGAACTGCTCTCAATTTAGAAAAAAATAAAATTTAAAAATAATCAATTTATAATAAAATTGGGTTAGGGAGTATTACTGTCCGTTTCAGTGTTAGAGAAGGAACTAATTAATCAAAACTTTACAAGTTTCTTTTTTAAATTATCAATCCAGTCACTTTTGACAACTTTGTCAATCTGTATTGTCCTTAGTGAGTTAGAACATGACAGGTACAACTAATAATTGCTTCAATAGTTGAGTGGGCCAAAGGCATTACATGGTCTTTTTTGATACAATTTACTTTAGTTTACAACATTTCACAATAGTTAGAGAATGCTTATTCAGACAGGTGGCATTTGTCATTAGTGATTTGTGTCTGAACTGGCTATACATCACAGTTCTGATTAATTTGTTTTGTTCAATGTCATTGGATACATTTAATGTACTTACATTTAAATAAATATGTATGAAATGTTATCCGAGGCTGTTTGTATCTTATAAATAAAAGCTTATGAAACAAAGTAGTCTTATTCAATGACAAAATAGTTGTGAACCAATTATGGCAACGCTTTGGAAGGTTAAACAGGTAATCGGTAGTGCTTTCTTTCACCAGTGAGCTGCGAGTTGAAGACGTTGCCCGTGAGAGGGTTATCATTTCTGATTAGTGGTCACAGATCATATCGCTTCCCCGTGGTCAAACCGACAGATAAAAGCTCTTTCAAGTAGGTCAGTAGGTGTTACATGTTGAATTACCTGTTCAGCATTTCATATTACTCACACTCGAAATATAAAAATATCGATTTCAAAAAGCTTTTCAAAACATACACATGAGATTTCATGGCTCAGAAACGGCTCCATGGTTGCTTCATGTGCGGCTTCTCCAATGTAAAGACTGTTGAGCGCCGTAATTGGGGACAAATTTCTAATGCTGAGAAAGCAGAACAGGACACACATCTGGCTGGTCAATGAGTGATATTTTATTATTTCATACATCAATGCATCTTTTCTTTAAATGCATCCCAATGACCCACGACATAAGACGGATAAAGAATGGCTTGCGATCGTAATGACATTTTGGTACAGCCACGTTGGCTCAGGTCCCAGTCACAGGGCGACAAAACCCAGCTGAGGACAAGGGCGTGTGCGCAAGTAGACGGGCCGTACACTTCAATCTATAGCCTACTAATAAGAAAACCCAGAACCCCTTTCCACCATAACCAACTTTCAGAGAGCCCTCTCAGTACAGGATAATTACAATGATTGATTGATTGATGATTATTAGTCAGTACGATGATTCCACATCATTTATAATGAGTGCTATGCATCCACCTAAAAAGGCATGACGTATATTTTGCCGGTTGTGCTGGGCTAGGCTCAATTTGTCTATAAATGTTGTAATGTCCATTCTATGTTGCATTTGTTTTGCATCTGTGAAAAAGGTCAAGCAGAAATGGGTGTGGGGGAAGGCAAAACTTCTTCCAGCTTGAATGCAGTCCCTGCTAAGTGTGACAGACCCTAATGTGACAGACCCTTAAGAAAGAGAGGGAGAAGACGTAGACACACATGCAGATGGCTAGACAATATGAAATGATACAGAGCACAGGATAGTGACCAAAACCACTAAGATGAACTGTTTGTGGACCAAACCGTTAATCTTTAACCATCCCTTTGCCTATGAACAGAACCGAAAAAACAAGTTGTTAAAGTGCTACCACAACAGAGCCATGAAGAATAAAAAGGGTATACATGCCCGCAGAGGGACACTATTGTCAGAATATTTCATTCCTTCCAGTTAAACCCTGGGATACAGGATACAGAACTACTATCCACTGCATGGATGACAGAAGTGTGCCTGACGCATGCACTGTTTAACGCTTCAACATTGACCCTTCCACCGACTACTGCCCCTTCGCTATAGTGCTCATGGATTCTACCTTTCTTTTCCCCTGCTCTCTCCATCATCCCTTTTTGTGGTCGTCTCCACCTCCCCTCCTCGCCATCCACTGGCAGACCCTACTCTTTAGTTTTCCCCCAGCTTGAGCCGGGCAAACTCGTTGGCCATCTGAAGCGCCTCCTGCACACAGAGCGTGTTCCTTCCCGTGGCCTGGGCGGACATGTCCTTGCCACCACCTTTGCCGTCCAGCAGGGGGCAGAGCTTCTGGACCCACTCGCTGGCCTTCAGGCCGTTGCTGGCAGCTTTCTGGAGAAGCGAGAGGACAGATGGTGGAGAGGGTACAGTGACATGCATCCACTGCCTGAACATAAGGCTATCGTTCAACTTGCACTGCTGTAACTTTTTTTTTTTTCGTGTGACTGCAGCAGCCAGTACTTGTGTTCAAGCTTATGAACTTAAGTTGTATGCAAATAATCCCCCAATGACTCAATCGCCCTGGGGGTTTTTCCTTCTCTCTATAATCTATTTAGTCTGCGGAGAAATGGTGACAGCTGCAGTGAAAACAGCAGAAGAAGAGAGAGTCAAATCTACCCTGCCGTATATACATAGTGTGGTGGTGTTTCAGCAGTGTGTCCAGGGCCCATGCGGTACCTGTGGGACTTGGCAGAGGCAGATGATCTTGCCTGCGTCGGGGTCTACCGTGAAGAGCATGGCAGCGGTCTCTGGAGAGTGGGTCTTCAGCAGCTTCAGAGACTCGTTGAGCGCCTGGTGGAGAGGACGGGCATGGTGGTGAGGGAGGAGTGTCAGAGAGCGGAGTGGGGGAGGAAGTTGTGTGGTAAATGTAGCAGACAGAGAGAAGCCAGAGAGAGCGCGAGCAATACGTCAAGGTCAGTGATAATGAAAAAGGCAACTTTATTCATCTCCATGGTGACACAGTTAGTCAATCCGCTCACTGATAGAGCAAGAGTGTAGAATGTAAATAGTATAAATAGTTTAAATAGATTGAAACGCAATTCAACGCCGATACATTATTTTACGCTGAATGTGGACTGCAAATGGTATTATAATATAAAGACCTGATTAATGGTTAGCAGACATAGAGATAGTGTTAGTAGACTTTAGTGAAGGCATTACTGCCTCCACCTAGTGAAAATTGCCACACTAAATGCTCAATGGGAAAAATAAGTAAACAGCTGTTTCAGGCGGGCTCGAATACTTTGTTACAAGCTTTGAATATTCGTTATCTTATCTCCAATCCCTTCCTTATTACTTGTCTGAATATGTAAATCAAATTACTGGCTATAATACAGTCAGAACAGGGCTGTAGACATCTGCAATTGAAATGTAGGTCCTATTGGTCCAACAGAGTGTAAAGATAGGTGATCCTCTTTGGACAGGACACCATCATAAACCATTTGCAACAAACAAGATCAATCAAAAAGAGATTGATGTCAACTTAAAAGAAGATGTCGAAGTTATTATATCCTCAGATTTGGTTAGTAGTTGATGCCGAGTTATATGCCATTCTAACCACCTCCGGTGTTTGGTAGGCTACAGGTTCAACACGGAGAACAGCTATATTGTTCAAAAGGCCATGGTATGCATTTCAATTCGGTTTTTGTTCTGCTGTACGCCTACTAAAAATCAGTATTGTCAAAATTCTCCCCACAGACCCGATGGTCAGACCATGGAGGTTAAAGTGTTACCATCTCTCTGTAGGGAGACTAGCCAGAGTTTCAGCCTTTCAGGGCAGGAGAACAGTAACCCATGAAAAGTTGTTCTGCAGTTAGGTTTCATTTTATTCCCCCAGCTGGGGACTGCACAGCCTCAAACCATTATTTGGGAGACAGCGTAAATGATTCTTGTAAGTAGTGAAAGCCAGCGTGATGTTCTCAAGCAGCACTGCTCCATCCCAACACCGTGTAGTTCAAGTGCGGAAGTTTACCAATGAGGGAATGAAAATAGTTTTGAAAAACTCCTGTTTTCCTACCAAGTCGCACTTGCCCCATGTACTTCCATTATAGCCCAGCTAGACCGTGGTGGGAAGACCCTGACTCAACACAAAACAATGGTGTCTAAACTCCAGATAGAATCATGCCGGACAGTCTTAGAATACGCCCTTGGGCCCAAACAGCAAAACAATCCTTTAAATGTGTCCAATAAAAAGTTAATGGGCCGCATTGCCTTGCTGCATTTGTGGCGTGGTATGGGGCCGTACGGTTACATCCAATTAATGTCTTGTTAAATTAAGAAAAATAAAAGCTCAGCTTTTTCCTGGAACAGAACAGCAGGAGGCGGAATTCAAAGACCTATGGTGACTCACTTTGGCAGAGGCCCCGCTCTCCATCTCCAGGACCAGCAGCGGTTGGTTGGGGTTGCTGTCAATCATCTCCTTGGTCTTGTCCAGCACCCTCTTCTGGACGTCAGCCTTGCTGGCGCGATCCAGGTCGTCCATGGTCTTCTTCTGTCCCTTGAGTGCTTCCCTCATCTCGTCTTTCTGCCACTGGGAGATCACTGCAGTGCCCAGAGACTGAGAACAGAGACACACAAACATCCAAGGTCAATGATGAGTATCAGGACTGGTGCCGAGACGCTAGTCATTACTGTGGCCCATTAACCACTCTAGCTGTCAGCGTATATTATCACCTCAACAACACCAGAAAGAAATATAAAAAACGATCTAGTTTCCTCTCTGATGCACATGAACACACTTCAAGGTACGCAGGCTTAAAACAGAACAATACCTTGTAGACATGAACGGTTTCCCATTATTGTTGGATCTTCCAGGAAATCTTTCTCGCTGTACAGATAAGCCCCCACTGTGGTTAACTGTCCCCACCATTTCCCTTTCAGAGTGAATACATGCAAGCCTCAGGACGCCATTCTGGACAACTTCTTGTGGGCCTTTCCAAAATATGCATCTCCAAATAAGCCAATATAGAAGCTTTACAATAAAGACGGCAATACAATTCATGTATAACACCACCCAGGCCATACCTCCGTCATGTCAGCGATCTCCTTCTGCACGTCCTTGTTGGGGGCGGTCTGGGCCTTCACGGAGTCTCCCAGGGCTGACAGGGACTGACGCAGAGCATCAGCCTTCCTCTGGGCCTGGAGGACAGACACCGTGGGATGGAGCGGTGGACAGAGAGCAGGGTGGATAGGGGGACAAATAAGGGAGGAGTAGGAGGGTTGTGGTGGATGCCGGTAATGGGCAAGGATAAAGTGCTTTATAGACAGGATATCAACATTCTTATCCCATGGTGTAAATCATAGTAGAATTCTGTGTGGGATTATTAAAAAAAGTCTGAATGGGAAAACAGGCCATCATCTAATTCCTTCTTCCCTCAAAGAAATGCAACCCAACAACAGATAGGAACATGTGACAAAGATCCAGGCAGCAAAAACATCTGGAAAATGTTGGTTTTAGAATCCAGTCCAATGTCTAACATTTAGTCTTGGTGTGCTTTCTATGGACGCTAGGTGAATTCAGTTTACTGCAATATTGATCTAATTTTCCCAGGTTTAGGGAAGAAGGACTCCCTGAAGTAAAACATTTTTGAGATGCATGGGGGGGGGAAGACACATGCCTGTAGCTAAAGATCCATAGACAGAGGCATCTACTCACAATGGCAAGGCCACAGACGGATCAAGCAGAACTTTTAAAGTTATCCGCCCGAATGTTCCATTCGACTGCACTGCTTTCCGTGTGTGCATACACACACACACACACACAAGGAGCAGCATCCTCAGGCACACAGGCAACTGTGCAACAGTGTGTCGAGCGTGCAAGATAGAGCTGGAGTGAGAGAGAGCGCCAGTGTCCTGACCTTGAGCGCCTCAGCGCCGGTAACCCCCACGATGCGGCGGATGCCCTTAGCGATGGCCTCCTCGGAGACGATGACGAAAGGAGCAGCGTGTCCAGAATTAAGCAGGTGACTGAAGAGGGGGGAGAGGTGGAAAGAGAGAGGGGGAGGGAGAGGGAGATTCATTTTACATGCGAGAAGAACACATCCCCACCCCGCCACAGAGGGAAGGATATGTGTGTGTGTGAGTGAGTGAATACGTGAGAGATAAAGAGTAGACAAAGATAAAGAGAAAGCGAGTCAGAGTGAGAGAAGTGAGACGGGAAATAAAAGAGGGCTGCTATAGAACTCTCTCTCGACTAGCTTTCTGCCAGGGCTAGTGGTTCCCACTCTATTCCGATGGGGAGGAGGAAATAAATTGGTTAACTAACAGAGCGAGACCGGTTGACTGGTGCTTTGTCTAATTAACGCTGTGGTTAGTTGTATTGAAAGATTTAGGCCTGAGCAGTAGTGGTCTGAGGAGGCTGAGAACCCGTAAGTATCCATTACAATTACAGTATCGCCAAATGTTGCATTAAAATTCCCTCTATTGCACAAAGCACTCACCAAAACACAAAAACAACCAAGGCAGAATGAGGAAAGCTTTTAGACTCACGTTCCACCACAGAACTCTATGGAGGTCAGGGAACCGGCAGCACTGTTTGGGTCGGCCAGCAGGTCCTGCACAGGGATCCCAATGGAGACCACGCGCACCGGGTCAGGGTAGGTCTCGTCGAACACGGCACGCAGACCCTGGATGGCCTTGGCTTCTGCCAACGTGGCATCCATGGCATACACAGGCTGACACACACAAACACACACACACACACACTTAATATTTTGGGTGGGAAACAATGTTGATGGCGAGGAAAAAAGAAAAAAAAAATCACAATTCTACAGCATGTCCCTTTCAGAAAATTGATTTAAAATAATACACGCATTGGTTGGTAACTTTTAAAAACAGGCCAATACTCCTCTGCAACTAAGATTACATAATTCATATATTCTGTATTATGCAGCTGCAGACCCACTCTCCAAACCACACCCGTAGACCCCCGAAGCAGGCAAGGCAACATCATTCATTCATGGTGTTATTGGTATTATTGACACGTCTCGGCCACCTTGGCATCCCGGATCATGGCGCAGGCCATCTCCTCTGTGCGGCGGACCTCCCCGGTGCTCAGAGCGCCCTTGGCGGTGAAGTCGAAGCGTAGGCGGTCGGGGGCCACCAGGGACCCCCGCTGGTCGGCCTCCCCCAGGACCCCGCGCAGGGCGAAGTTGAGGATGTGCGTGGCTGTGTGGTTGCTCATGATGGGCCTGCGGCGCGCCTGATTAATAAAACATTATGGAAAAAAGAAGAAAAGGAAATAAATGTTGGATGGAGATCCAGAAACAGCACTGGAAAGAGCTTTCAATACTCAAATTCAAAAAGGCATTTGTGTGTGCCTGCACATCCTCTCACCTCATCGATGTGCATGGTGATGGTGTCGCCGACTTTCAGTGTTCCATATACGGTCCCCACATGCAGAACATAGCCTCCCCTGACCTGCGTGTTCTTCACTGTGAACTCCATCCTCTGGAAACACACAGGTGTTGATGAGCACAATAAGATGGGTTTTTCCATGACATTGCAGATGTATCTTTCACTGGAGAAAGGGTTGTGTGTTAGCATGTTGAGTAATGCCATGTCTGTTGGTTTGTGGTAGTCCAAAACCTAACTTTAAAAGCATTTCCAAGAAATGCGTTAACCTCTCCCTTTTCAAATAAGCCATCAAGATTCTGGAGGACTTCGACTTTTCATTTTCTCGTGGTGTCAATCAAAAGTAAAGTTTGCCTTATTTAAAAAATAAATAAATAAATGAAATGGTTCCTCATCAAAAGCCAATATTCGAGTGCCCATAGATGCCTGGGAGCAGGGAACGCTTTACCCAACTCAGGAGTTTGATGAATCCCAGGGGGAACGTTTGAGAGCCGCTATGTGTTGAAGCTTTAAGAGAGAAGGAAACAAAGCCTACATCTTCGGCGTCGTCGTCCCGGAGCATGTAGCCCTCGTCAAAGCTCTGCCCGCCCTGCTCGGCGTAGAAGGACGTCCGGTCCAGCACCACGCCGCACTGCTGGCCCGTGGTCACCTCCTGGCAGAAGGCCCGGTCGCGCCGCAGGGCCAGCACGGTAGCACTGAGCTGCTCGAAAACTGGCCAGTACAGGAGGTCGGTGTCAAGTGAGTTGGACTAAATCACAGTTTGTCGTAGAGTACCAATACATATATGCGATAAGCATAGTGAGTAAAGGTCCCTTTGTATTCTACTCGTTATAGGGCTGTTGGAACGAAGGTCGGGAGTCGAATATAAATTGGATAGTAAAAAAATGCATACTATTCCAATGCTGAAATTACTATTCAAAGGTGTATTCTTCAATTTTTTTAGAAATGTATTGGCTATCGTAAGCAAATCGCCCTTTTCGCCTTGGCCCACCCGCATGGGAAAACAAATGCTTGTCATGTCACGCCTGATGAACAATAAAGTTTTCACGCATGTTAAAAACTAGTTGAACCGGTAAAAATACATGAAAGAATTCATTCAACCTATCGCCTAGTGAAGATGAGCTTATGCTCCGCCCTTTCTACAAAATATCCTATGTATTCAGAGGTTTCAATTATACTGGGAGTATTCCTTTTTAATCCTAGTGTAAAATAGTGTAGTGAATGGCCACGGGGGATTATGATAAGTGGATGTGCATTCTTTAATACATCCATACGTTAGTTTTTTAGGTTGTTGCCCTGTTCAATAAAAAAAGTAGGCCATCGCCCTTTCGTAGAAAGTTGGTGTCCAAAATGAAACTGTTGCGTTACAAGTGCACACCTTCATGGTATCAAAAGCAACCTATATATTTACATACCAGGGTACAATTAAACATTCCCTTGTATCGCTGGCTGCTATCGAGATGGATGCAGTAAGAGCTCTGTGTGTTGCGAAACGTAAATAGGCTGTTAACTCCGCCATGTCCAACAACATGTACAGTGTCCATGGTGACTATGACCAAGATACCCGAATGTGATTGGTTATCGGTCCTTTATCCCAACCACATGCTGATAGTGGTATTAGCAATGAATAAGCCTGTGTATAGGTAGTAGTAAATATTAATAATAGGCAACATTTTTGCATAAAAAATCTGAATACAATTTGAATATTAAAAATAATAAGGAATGGAATTTGAAAGGGATTATAGAGGAAGATTGACAGCTGTAACTCGTAATGAGTATTATTCAATTTGTATTTTCGGTATAGCCTACATAATATTTTGAGAGCGTCTAACTCCAAGTATTGTGAGTATAACATAGTTGTGAGGAATGATTCATTGAAAGTGAATTTTAGAAAATGCATCTCTTACCATAGTTTCCGCTGTCGTCTGAGGAATACTTGTATTTGGGGGCATCGTCCGTGGCAGGTACATTTTTGGTTCTCAGCTCCTCAATGGCGTAGATGTCCAACATGATGTGGTCTGCATCGCCTGAACCCTTGCCCTGGGACTTCAACTTGCAGAGGAAAACACACATACACACACCTGTTAACATGGTTGTGCATGTATCTACCATTTGAATCCCCTTTTCTCATCACCTCTGAGGGCTTCTCAAAAAGGTTTCCTCACCCAATGGTCTGCTGCTTTTAATAAGAGGGTTGTCATTAGACGGCTTCAGTCTTCCTATTGAAGCAAATCACTGACATAATGTTTTGAATTCAAAAGCTATTGGATTTTGCATTTCGAGATGTAAACGCAATTTAATTCATAACATTGAAGTATTATACTTTGAAAACAAGGTCATCTGAATTCATTCGTTTTGAATTCACCTCTTTGAAATTAAAATATGGCATTTCAAGTTATACCATTTCAAAAACGATTTCACATAAAAAAAATGTCAAGGTTCACTAATTCAGATACATAAAGATATTCAAAATACAATATTCATTACTCATATTCAAGTGGTCAAAATACGGACCAGAAAATCCAAGCCATAAAAATGTCAGTATAATTCAAGTACCAGGGCATTCCAAGAATATGCCCAAGCAATCGAGTCTGAATGTAATCGAACCGACTGCTGTCATCATAGCTGTTATGTTGTGTTATGAGGGTTTTTGAACCCCTGTAGACCCCTGTGCTTTCTGAGGTCAGAGTTCGAATACACATAACTGACACAAACCGGACAACTTACAGGAGCCCCGTCGTTCTCCCTGTTCGCCATTGTTGGGTTTAATTCTTGAGCTGTTTTCTTTGATCACATGACTGACAGACTGCACTCTGATTGGCCTAGTCTTGATTGCTTAGGCCTGTCCTTAGAATTTTTTATGGCTTGAATTTTCTGGTCCGTATTTTTACCACTTGAATATGAGCAATGAATATCGTATTTAAATATCTGCAACTTGGATATTTTTATCTGAATTAGTGAAAATTTAAAAAAGTATATTCAAAATTGTGTTTTTGAAATGCTTCAACTTGAAATGCCATATTTGAATTTGAACGGTAAATTCAAAACAAAGAAATTCAGATGACCGTTTGATGAAGATATAATATATCAATGTTATGAATCCAATGGTGTTTACATTTCCATATACAAAATTCAATGGCTTTTAAAATTCATGATGGCAGTTATTTGCTTCCATATATTCCATTACAAATCTCATTCAGCATTATCAACCCATTTACACCCTTTGATGCCAACAGGAAATAATTCATTTGAGGGATAATCAAAGGGGGTGCAGTAAACACCATTGGAATGTCTCTGAGTAGAACAAACATGGATCGTTAACATAGATTAATGAGGCTTAGACGCTTAGTGCAAACAAAGAACCTGTATAATCCCTCTGTGGTCTTCTAGCGCTACAGAGAGACGGTTAATACAAAGTTTGCAGGCAATTGCAGGTGCTCTGTAACTGCAGGTGCACACAAAACGACTTTGAGTGCACGGCCAGAGAACGCTGACTCTGGAGGAAAGAGTGTGTGCAGGAGACAGACAGAATTACTCTTCTGCTTCAGCTTTCCTAAACTGAACAGCCAAGGTCAATATTTATATATCTATGGGATATGGAGGCTCTGGGTGTTTCATTGCGTGCTCTTCACGCCTCGTCGCGTGTCCTCAGGTTTAAGCTCTTCCTTTTCACTAATGGGACTATGACGTACAGTTGCCCGTCATCTTTTATTCAGTTCTCTTTCTGCCTATCGGCCATCTCTTCACCTTCGCCTTTAGTCTCCTCCCCCAATCCACTCTCGGCCCCTCTAACCTGGGCAGCCTTCTTCTCCTCCTCAAAGGAGGCCAGGTCGATTCCCATGCCCCTCTCCTCGGCAATAAGAGCAGTCAGGTCCAGGGGGAAGCCATAGGTGTCGTACAGGAGCCATGCTGTGTCACCTGGGGGGTAAAATAAAAAAGTTTATAATTTCATTAAAATGGCAGGATAATGGAATGTTCAGAAGGTAGAAACATGAGTTGGTGCCTGTATGTTGACACCAATTCATAATCAACTTGTTGCCATGGCAGCATTAATTGATGTTGTGGCAATTGGCAAGTATAGAATTTGCAATGTAAACACAAAACACCTGGCAAAACTGCAGAAACGCAGAACACCAATGACAGATGCAAGAAGTATAAATGAGGCTTGACCTGGAATGGTTTTGCTGTCTCCCAAGCTCTGGATCTTCCTATCGAGGATGCGGCGCCCCCTGGTGAGCGTTTTCAGGAACTGCGCCTCCTCCTCGTTGATGATGTCTTTCACCATGTCCGGGTCTTTCCTCAGCTCAGGGAAGGCATCACCCTGCATGAGTAGTTAATAGAGTCATGAACAGAATGACTTTTCTAATTGGTCCACTTGTGCCCTGTGTAGTGCACCACTAGTGTGTCACCACGTAGGGTGTCACCATTTTGCATTGTTGTCTGAAATGTGAGTGTACAAATCTGGTTCCCCAAATTGAGCACTACTTAGTACCGATGATGCAACATATAAGAAGTGTTTACTGATTTCTGCACAATTAACACATTATATCCCGTGATGCATAGCGGTTATCATTGTCATCGTATTCTTCCAATAGAGATGGTCCGGCACATAGTTCTTCATGTAAATCAGCTGTGACAGGATGATATAAAACACGTCTGCTTCTTTATGCGACCAATACATGTCACGCAGATGGATTTCCGGCACAAAATGAGTGTCCGAAATTGCCTATATACTTGTTCCCTAGATAATGTTCACTATAGGGAATAGAGAATGAGGGAACAAGTGAGCCAATTCAAGTACAGCCAATTCGAACGCAGTCATTGTCACATTTACTACACTCATGGCATACGGCCTAGAATTGGACATACAAGACTAATCAACACGCTGGAGTACAGGGAGGGAGGACAGATCATCTCACCAGGGAGCTGACCACCACATCCACCAGGGTGGCGAAGAAGCCTCTCTGAGCACCCAGCTTCTCATGGGAGTAACGCACAGCACGCCTCAGGATTCTCCTCAACACGTAGCTGCAGTGACAGGGAAAACAACGGTTAAAAGGTTCCTGAATAATAGAGATGAATGACATTACAAAGTAGTGAAATTTGATATTTTCTTCCATTTTTATGCACAAGGCAATGTGATGCTAAATATCCACAATTATAAAATCCACAAATCTCTACATATATTTGCATATACACTAGTTTTATTTATCTCGATTACCAGTTTGGAGAAAGCTTCTAACGGTGTTAATAATATTGATGGATGGGAAAATCAGTTAGATGTACCACAACATTGTTTAAAGCCGTTCCTGCTCACCCTCTCCCTGTGTTGTCGGGCCTGCCCCCGTCAGACAGGGCGATGGTGATGGTGCGGGCGTGGTCCGCCAGCACACGGTAGGCCATGTCAATACCGTCCACATCCTCAGCCCCCACCTTGCCAGTGTAAGCTCTGGCCCCCGTACCCTGAAACACACATGAACCATTAACACGACAATGTTCAACACGGTCGGATTAAAGGCCAAGAACCATTTAAACCAGTGGTCTTCAACCGGGGGTCCGCAGAGGTACTGCGTACCCCCGGCACTGCAGGGGGTCCGCACACAACTAATTCTTGCTGTCATTGCTGTAGTCTCACCCACCTTCAAGCCAATATTTGCTCTAGAGGGAGCGTCATTCATCTCCCTAAGAAAAGCTAAGTTATGCGTCACTCAGCAGGGTCAGTCTTCCAACTGACATATGTTGCTGAAGGCAAGTAAATACACAATCGAATAAACAATAGAATTAAATAAAACGATAAAAAGGTTTGAGCCTGATACATTGATTATAATTATGTCTACATGTTTTATAACTATCCATCAAGACGTGGGCCTATAGGCCTGGGAAAAAGTTAAACAGCATTTTGTGGCAAGATAAATATATAGGGGGTCCCTTCTATGTTTCCCAATCCGCCAAGGGGTCCATGGGCTGAAAAGGTTGAAGACCTTTTGGGTAAAACCTTGAGCAAAGTGGTGATAATTTTGACTTCACAAAAAGTGATTGCAGTCATTGAATAATGTCAGTAATACGAGGATGTAACTGACATGGTGTTTTAAATTGCTAATTTGTTATACCTTTATACATAGCTTTTACTGTTAGCATAGCATGATGATTGTTTAAATAATTAAAACAGGTCTGCTCATTTATTCGATTTAACATCGGCACTTTTTACTCACTGCCAAAAGGTTTTATGTACCTTCTGAATGGCTTCGAAGTAGGGAACAAAGAGGTCAGTGTCATAGTTGGACATCTTGTTCTGCAAGACAGAGACCAGGCGCTCCAGACCCATACCGGTGTCAATGCTCTTCTTAGGCAGAGGCTTCAGTTCCGTCTCTGACTCTCTGGAAAGGACATAAGAGACAGGCGTTAACGCAGCTCTCACATACTGAATACAAAGAATTTCTGTTGAGGATTTTTAGTTATCAAGTTACTGGAGTTTCTCAAGGAACCGTTTCAACCCTACTGCAAACCTGTTGAACTGAATGAACACCAGGTTCCAGATCTCCAGGACGTTGGGGTCGTCCATGTTGACCAGGTGAGAGGCGTCCCTGCCTCCGATGCGGTCATAGTGGATCTCACTGCAGGGGCCGCAGGGGCCCGTGTCTCCCATCTCCCAGAAGTTGTCCTTCATGCTGCCGGGCAGAATGCGAGCCTCTTCCACACTGGCAGATCAGACATAAAGAGAGAAGGAACCACATGTGTTTAAAATAGTCTAAAAACAACCTCATTACAGTTGGCTAGGTTAATGATGTAATTATCAAAGATAATAGGTGAAACTGTTAATTTGTTCAGAATATGCAATGTCAGGTTTTAGATTGGATTTTTAAATCTGCAAAACAAAAAAGGAACACAAATGAGCCCAAGCTAATTCTTTGTAAAAGTGTTTTACAATTAATATAACAAAAGTAGAAACCTGACCAAATCACAGTGACGTGTGCTAATAATAAACAAAGGCAGATTGGTTAATGTGTGTTGTCTTCTGAAAGCTGGCGGTGATTAAAGTGGTCTGCTTTAATGTATCATGCTAATTATTGCATGACTAAACCCTTTGTTAAGGCATCAATGTATGGTCCGTATACAAATACTTATGTGAATGGCAATACAGAAACAATCGGGCCAGGTTCTGTAATTGATCAAGGAAGCTGACATTTCTGTTGGCTTGCTTAATATGTGTGGACTGGTGGTGTAGAAATGGAAAGCGACCTATGTATTTTGTTAGAAAAAAAGCCTCGGTGTCAGAGACACCAAGTAGAAAACCAAACAACACCTGTTATTAAAGACTCAAGAGGGAGTTGGTGCAGGGAACAGGGTCATTTCCCTGAGGTGTAATCCCACGACATTGTGCAACTCATTTAACCGTCCTCAGAGATGATGCAGACCTTTCCTATCCTCCAATAGGAAAAACAAGTCTATCAACACAACCCACTGGCCTCCTGAGCACCACTGCTAAGGGAATAGCGTGACATGGGTTTCAGCCATCTTGCATTTAGTGCCTCAAAACTTTGATTGACACAAGCTTAAAGACCTCCTTAAAAAAGGCAACTACCAACTGCCTCAGGATTGATGTAGAATTTATTTTAACCTTGAATCTGCATGTACTAATGAGGTATACAACATTATTTTATTATGTTTACATTTTACAAAAAAGAAAATTGAATGTTGATGTTCCACCCTCAAAACCCAACTGACGAAATATGACTAAAGATAATTACTCATACTGTCAACATACGTGGTCCAAATGCGCCAAAGTAGACAAGTATGGCTTCACAATGTTTAAATATGTTAAGGATAATATAAATTCCCAAGAGAACGAAGGTTGCAATAACAGGAGACGTGATTCATAATAGGTGCTACTTTTTTTTTTGGTATTCCATCTAACTGGGCTTACCCCAGGTCGATCCAGATCTGTTTGCACTCCAAGTCTGGCTCCAGGCCTGCCTCCTCACAGCCTCCAAAGTAGGTGACATACAGGCGCTCGATGGGAATGGCCAACTCCTGGGTCAGAAGCTCCAGGGCCATTTTACAGGCCAGATGCTAAGGAAAGACACAGGGAGGAGAGATGAGCAGACACAATCAAGTTAAGCAGAAATGTATTACAATCTCACCAATGCACAGCCCATTAATAAAGTTGTCTGTTACTTTGCACTCCTGCACAGGAAAAAGCCAAGCAGCCTTAAAGTTGCCAGTCTAGGGAAATAGTATAAAGGGCCTTCTTCAACCTCCTCTCATGCTGTGGGGACAGAAAAACAGCACCAGTGACAAAATCCAAATAATGCATTTCACACATTACCTTAAAGTAGTCTCCAAAGGACCACGAGCCAAGCATCTCGAAGAAGGTGTGATGGTAGACGTCCTTTCCCACATCGTCCAGGTCGTTGTGTTTGCCTCCTGCACGGATGCACTTCTGCGTGTTGGCAGCACGCCGGAGCCTGGCCATGGGGTGGGAAGGGTCGATGGTGTTGAGGAAGATGGGCTTAAACTAAGGAGGCATGGGCAGAGAATAGGGTGGGAGTGGGGGTACAGTTGGAAAATATTTATTGGTTTATTTACTACTAGCCAAAATGTAGGATATAATAACTACACTACATTTTATATAATATAATAGTCTCTTGTTTCACCCTGACCTGTGTTTTATTTATGGGCACAGTCAATGAGCATTGTAAGATTTCTCTGAAAACGATGTTAAATATACCTACATTGTTCAAGAGACTATAGAAAGAATTTCAAAGGAATAAAAACAGTTCCCCTTGAAGAGCGAGAGAAATAAAACCACCCTTGCTTTATTGTCAACAGAGCCATTTCATGGTACCTGGTTCATGCCGGCGTTGGCGAACAGCAGAGTGGGGTCATCCATGGGGACAACGGCCGACGAGTGGACATACTGGTGCTCATAGCGACGGAAGAAGTCGATGAACTTCTCACGGATCTGAGCTGCACTCAACAAAGAGTCCATTCTAGACCGGCTTCCTGTACATGAACCAAGAACACAGACACACATGTAGCTTTATGACCAACATTTTGTCTTGTAGGTCTTGAACAATTTCATCTTTACAGCCAACTAGATGCCATGTGGCCATAGAGTGTGAAACACAATTACACCTAGTTAAACCAGCTGAACTAAATCCTGGCAGTTGTCTGCTTATGGCCCTACGGCAAAAAAAAACACGCTGTGGACACAAAAAAAACATGCATACACAAATATTAATCAAGAAGGCGTCACATGGCTTAAACATGATAAGATGACGTGGACATTTTACTTTTATGCTTGCATGTCATTTGAGAGCTGAAAATTGCTCTCAACCAATGCAATACCCAGCGCCCTCAGGCAATGAAACAAGCATCTCAGTATGCAGAGGAGTAACCTGGGGCTGAAGAGGCAGTGGAACATATATTTAAAACCTTTTGGAAGTTGCAGAAATACAAATCACCAACAATATCTGAATGTCTTATCAAATCTCATAGCCCTTTGGTAAAAGTCCAGTGCTGAGGACATCAGCAGTGAATATGTAAGTATAATAGTGCCAAATGTCCTCAATGCAAAATGGCATGTTGAATTACGTGAATTTAATAAAAACAATGCTTGAATTTTTCCACATTGCAATTTGATGCTTACATTTTTCTGTTGTTGAATTTGGTTGTTAAAATACCATCTTCATTCTTCGGTAGGTAATAGTCACCCATTATTTTTCAACCTCACAAAATCAGGTTCAAATTTAGTCTTAACATTCCCTATCGGGGTATAACAGGTAGAGCAATGGATTGCAGATACATTATTGTAACCGATGGTAACAGTTGCTCGGAGGCGGCACCTGCTCCAAGCTCCATGGTTATGTGAAGTTATACTTTGTTGATCAACAGGACAGTAGGATATATTTTAGTATACTGTTGAACTTATTTTCAGTTACTTTCTCTGCAAGATGTTAGCAACTAGTTAGTTAGCTAGTGATAAAAAGAGAACATTATTACGCTGAAGTTGCAATGAATTACTAACATCTTGCCGAGAAAATAACAAAGTTCAGCAGTACACTAAAATATATCGGTCCTGTTGATCAACAAAGCATAACTTAACTTACCCCTTGGTTCATCTTCCCTTGTGGCTTTCACTTCCACACAATCCCACCACCACCAATCACATAAACACCAGAGCTTGGAGCAGGCTCCGCCTCTGAGCAGCATGTTACCATCGGTTAAAATAGTGCATCGGCAATCCATTGCTCTTCCTGTGATACCCGGATGGTGAATGTTAAGACTGAATTTGAACCTGAATTTGTGAGGTTTAAAAATAATGGGTTGAACATTACCTGCCGAATAATGAAGATAGTATTTTAACAACCAAATTCCACTGAAAAATGCAAGCATCAAATTGCAATGTTGACAAACTCAAGCGTTGTTATTGCTCTTTTTTATTTAAATTCACGTAATTCAACATGCCATTTTGCATTGAGGACATTTGGCACTATTATACTTCAATAAGGTGTTGTTGCTTGTGCAAGTCCAAGCAATAGCCACCAACTCAGAGTGAACCAAACTAAAGGAATAGTATACTTGTCACAGGTGTAGATTAGTAGAGCGATAAAGCCATTTCTTCACCCACAATGATTTGAACCTCTAACTTGTCAACCTATCATTGATTCAGCACGGTGCCCTGCTCCTTATACCACATCATGATTGATAACTTCCCTCAGGCGTATGTAGATTTAATTAAGTCAAACTTTAACAAGGCTCTTTCTGTATTGTACAGCACCAATTCCCAAGAATGGACAAATATAATGACATATTTTGAACAATTAACCCTTGATATCGCTGCTTGATCAATGATTTCCCACACAAGCCGGGATAATGGTGTCCTGTTCAGAAACCAACCAGGCCAGTGATGACTATCCACGCAATGTGAATGCTAAACTGATTAGTGCAATAATAGTTTTAGTACTAGTTGTAGTTGTTGTAGTGGTGGTAGTTGAGCCCCTACATGTCTGGAACCATTTTCAAAGCAAACATGAAAAACAGCCCTGTGTCCCTCTGGTGACAACTAAACCACTCCCGTGGCAACCTCAGGAAAAGTTATATTGCCCTGGGAATGCCACCCTTTAAAGTGTTATATGTTGTTGAACAGGTTACAGTGCAGTAAGAAGTTACAGAACCATCATTTACAACCCTTAAGATAGCTGCTCATAATATAAATGACACCGTGGCAGATACACGTAGAGGACCAATGGTCTTAAATGTAATCACAGTTGCATTTTAATTTAATTATAATAATAAAATATATATACATGTATGAAAGTGCTCGTTACAGGTATAACAGTGAACCGGTTTGTAAATTGTTAACAGTGGTAATCTTATAATAACCTTACATCAATGGTAGTCAAGTTAGCAATTTAAGTAGCCGGGCAAGCTAGCCAGTCAGTCAGGTTATGTCTGCCTGCTGAAAAAGCAAAGTTGCACTACATGGCTAGTTGAGAGGGCAGCATTTATTGGATAATGACTGCGCGATATGCATTTTACAATGCTAATACTCACACAAGTTGATGTTCTCGTAGAATGGTGCAGGAACAGCTTCCAAACACAGCTTTAGCCACGCTGGTGAAGTGACAAGGAAAACGCAGAGAGGGAACACGCCCAAATGCCCACCAGCTCTCGCTATTGGTACAATTCACCAGCATAGTGGTTAAACATAACCTCTATTGGATACAACGCAACGTCAATCAAATTCCAGCCTCCGACTCGTATAGTCACACTGCTTTGGCTGATGCAATGAAAAAGACATCGGTGACAATACAAATTCACATTTTGTTCAGTAGATGATACCATAACATTGAAACATGGAACATGGAAATAATACATTTATTGAACAATGTTTTAACTATAAGCGAAAACTGTTCAACTGTCCTCTGTGGCTGATGCAATGAGATAGGTAACTGTTAAAGGAAAAAAACAGTTTTACTAAAGCTGTTTTATACAGTCTATGCTTTATACCTGAATAATAT
>JAOPJO010000154.1:15514225-15524443 GCA_027123675.1 Molva macrophthalma
CTCTCTCTCTCTCTCTCTCTCTCTCTCTCTCTCTCTCTCTCTCTCTCTCTCCCTCTCTCTCTCTCTCTCTCTCTCTCACTGTCACTCTCTCTATTTATGGTAGATGTATCTCAAGGAATTCGAGCTTAAGAACGTTGAAACACAAGATGTGTGGGAATATATGCAGAAGGTAACCAAGATTTATTTTATGTTTCTTTTATGCTAGCCTGTTGCTACACTGTAAGCATGCAAGTATGAGCTAATAATGCCCTGTGACAGTTGTATGTGTATGGTTACAATAAGTAAAATACATATATATATATTTATATATATATATTTTTTTCAGGCCCTAGATGAAGAGGGTGGCAACATTAAGGTTGCTGAAGTGATGAACACATGGACCCAACAGATTGGGTATCCTGTCATCACCATCAACACCACCAATGGAGAGGTCTACCAGATGCAGTTCACACAGAACCCGTCCACAGAGTCAGGGTATGTTCACAATGTCTGCTTAGTGACTGGAACTGATCATTAAGGGCGCAGCACAGTGGCCCACCAATGGCATGGTTAATCTGCCAATAGCGTTTCTGGGAAAATGTTGCAAATATACAAAGCTTGAAGATGCTTGTACTTGCCATTACATGTTACACAAAACAATAATGTTTTGTGTAACATGTAAAAACAATAATGCATGTTACACGATTTACCATGATCATCTTTTTGTTTTATTTTGCGCATTTCATTTATACATTCGTCAAAAGTTGTTCTTGTTGTTCATTTGTTTGTGTAATCATTCCATTCATTTAGTCGGGTATGGCACATCCCCATCAGAGTTATGTCAGAGACAGCTGACCCCTCTTTTGTCTTACTGGATGACGGTAGCCCAGGTAACCCAACCTACACACACAGTTCTGCTCAAACCTCTGCTGGTCTTTTTCAAAATGCATTTAACGCTTGGCTACATATTCACAAGTAATATGAAAGACAATATTGATAATAATAATAATAACAATAGGTATCCTAAGATACACTGTGAATACCTAATAATGGTGGAATACATTTTCTGTTTTACACATCTGATTTTAATGTATTCAAATGCATGTTAATAACAGCTAAACCGAGAGGCTTTCAAACCAGTGTATTATGAGTATCTGCATGCCACATCGTTTGCTTATTCTTGCACATCATGGGACCTCACGTCACATGTCAATGCACCTCGGCCCCTCTTCCAGGCAAAAGTGATATAAAAGACTGCCTTACATTATATTGTGCCTTCCCTTCCAGTAAAAAAGGATGCTTTCCTCTCCAAGGCAGGAGAGTGGATTCTGGCAAATGTCAACGCTTCTGGATTCTTCAGGGTGAACTACAACCCAGAGAACTGGAAGAGCCTCATGGATCAGCTAGAGAGGAACCCCAATGTAGGTACCATGCAGTTAGTTTGCAAACTTTGCAGTAGATCAACCCAACTTGATGTGGATTTAGAATT
Organism: Molva macrophthalma; assembly: GCA_027123675.1. Classification (NCBI taxonomy): domain Eukaryota; kingdom Metazoa; phylum Chordata; class Actinopteri; order Gadiformes; family Lotidae; genus Molva; species Molva macrophthalma. The sequence continues at coordinate 15,515,694 of JAOPJO010000154.1, forward strand.
GACAATGTTTCTGTTTGCAGGCCATACCACTCATGAACAGAGGACAACTTATTGACGATGCATTTAACCTGGCCAGGTAATGCTACTTTTCCAAAGAGAGGGGTCTATATTGATTTACAAAGATAGTCTGGACTTAACTTAACAAAAACATTTTTTCAGTTGTATTTATTAGCTATCAATTCTAGGGTACTTATTTTAACTATTTTGATATGCTCTTAAAAAAAGATGCATCTTAAAAAAAGGAAACTGAATAGAGTTGATTTGATTATTACAACAACTGAAGACTTTTAATTTGAATAATAAAAAGCGTAAAAAGTTTATAAAAAATGAATAATAATAATAAAATTGCATCTTGGATGATCATCAGGGCCGAACTTGTGAACGTGACGCTTGGACTGAATACCACTCGGTTCCTTCGGAATGAGACCGCGTGTCTCCCCTGGACGTCCGCGATTGAGAACCTCAACTACTTTGTTGAGATGTTTGACCGCTCCTTGGTCTATGGACCCATGCAGGTTTGTGTGAATAAACACTCACACACACACACAAACAGTATCTCAAAACACATGTTCCCATTGCGCCAGTCAACACTCACTATTAAACATTATGATGTTCCGTGATGCAGCACGTCAGAAATGAGGCAACGTGTGCTTCCTTCCTAAAGTGAAGAGAAGGAAGACTAAGAGTACTATCCAAATGAAATGCAAATTGGTCTTTCTCTCTGCAGGCATATATGCGAAAGCTGGTTAGGCCGCTGTATACGCACTTCCAGAACTACACGGACAACTCATTAATTCCAATCGACCATTCTCAGCAGTAAGATACAGTCTTTAAATATGTTTGACAATCCCGGGATGAAACCTGATAAGCTTTCCACGCACACAAAACATACTTCCTGCTCCCAGGCCGGCCTAATGCAAGTTTGCAGTCTTGTGAAGGGACAGAAATAGACATTTGATCTGATCAAATAAAATCTAAATCTTGACTTCACACAATACAATACAATAAAACTATTTCAAATATTTGAATAAACAAGGCAGTTATATATAACCACACAGCACACATGCTCAAGGTGCAAATTACTGTAGTTATCTTTCAGTAGACCCATAACACATAGACCCATAAACGTTTCCCAGATGTTTACACAGTAAAAGGTGATTTTTTTTCAATGTTGATGGAAACATGTACCTTAGACCATCATCAGGAAGTCAAGCACCATAATTTTTAACACAAGACACCATGTTTAAGCTCAGAAACACATTTTGGTCAAAAAGTGCATCTCTCGCTCTGGAAAGCCTTTTCCGCACATACAAAGGTTGGTTTCATAGCACATGGTATTCGCTTAAATCCTATGCCACAATGAAACGTGTGCTCGTATATGGTGGGGGCACTTGTCTCATAGCCTGCCTGAAGAATTGGGGCCCTGGGGAATGTTGCATTCAAAAGTTATAATACATTTTGCACACAAATACGCATAAGCGTTTCCCAGCTCAATGGTCAGCTGTTACTGATGCAAGTGTTCATACATAGTCATGTATATTATTTCAAGTGACTAATTGCTCTCCACCCAGTGATTCATACAAGATGTTATATTGGAATGTGAATTATCTACAGGCAAAATCAGCTGAATGCTATCAACTTGGCCTGCTCCAACGGACTCCCAGAATGTGAGATCATGGCTGTCAAGATGTTTAGGCACTGGATGAAGAATGAAACTAACAGGTACAAAAAACTAGCATTCAGTTTGTATTCATATACATTTATGCATGCATTTAATGCAAGTATGACTTCTTCCTGTTTTTTTGTGTGTGTGTCTGTGTGTGTGTATGCGTGTGTGTGTGTATGCGCGTGTGTGTGTGCGTGCGTGCGTCCGTGTGTGTCTGACAGAATCCATCCCAACCTGCGGTCTGTCATCTACTGCCAGGCGCTGGCTGCTGGGGGGGACTTAGAGTGGGAGTTTGCGTGGAGAATGTACCAGAAATACACCATAGCCCCAGAGAAAGACCTCCTTGTTCATGCACTCTCCTGCACCAAAAGGATTTGGCTGCTTAACAGGTGGAATACATAACCTGGTCTATATTCAGAAACATCTACAATAAAAGTGTCATGAATGTAAATCATTAATCCTCTTTCAATCATTCATTAAATTCATTTCTAGATTTCTATTTCCCAGCATGTCAGGTCAACCACTTAAATGCCATGGCAAGGCTGTCAATTGGTGTTATTATTATGTGACTCACCGTCTCACTCTTGTTCCCTTCAGATTACTGGAATACACACTGGACCCTGAGAAGATACGTAGGATGGATGTTCTCCAGATCATTGGTGACGTTGGCAGAAACGCAGTGGGGCAGGGCCTGGCGTGGAACTTTATCCGTGCACACTGGCAATACTGGCATGAGGAGTATGTTTTCACTCCAGATTCTCCCAAAAGCATTGATTCATTATCTGTACAATCCTGTTCTAGCTTGTTGCTGATAGTCTTGATATTGGATTTGAATTGACGTCATTCTAATATTACATGTGAAGTATTCCAGGACAAAAATGCACTAAAAGGTGTTGTTCCAAACACCTGTAACACAAAACTGACCTAGTTGTTACTGTTATCACAGCAAATTATTCATTTATGAATGTTAGTTTCCACCCTCCTCCTAGCTGTGGAAATTCTAATAATTCCTTATATTGCACACAAAGCAATAAGGCCAGATGCATGTCCAGCTGTGATTGTATTCCATTGGCCAGTGGTAAGGTTGCATGATCCACTTGAGTAAGCCATAAGATGCCATAAAATAATATTGTATTATGCCTTAGCCGTAGCTGATAATGAACTGTGCTCGTCAGGTGCAAAGGTCTTAAAATCCGCAGATTATTATCTATCCAGTAATATTTCCCAACTGTTTGTTTTGTTACCAGGACGTTTATTTATTGTTTTAATACTTTCGAACACATGCTACTTAGTTGGAGATTTTCACCACCACAAAAGCCATGAAACAATTAATCTAGAAGGTATATTCTAATTAATTTAATTTGCCAACTGTAAAATACATATAAATACAGATATATGTTGGTAATGAAAGATTATGGCCAATATTGTACCACATGCAGTCAAGGTTTGATGATTGTATCGTATCCTTATGTAGTGAGAAATACATTTGTTTGATGATAGGATGTTTACATTGAACAGAAAGCTTTTAAACCAACTGTTTTCAAGCAATTGACTCGTGTATTTCCTGTCCCTCCTCTCTGGTAGCCGTAGAATAGGTCTGAGTTATACACTTCAGGAAGTGACCAACAGGTTCTCCACAGACTTTGAACTTCAGGAGGTGATGACTTTTATAATTATATATTATATTTCAATGTAAAATATTATGAACTCATGACTCATTCACACTTCAGACTCAATTTATTTTGTTGCAAACCAGACACATAGTATTAGTATTTAAATGGAATGTATATCAAATCATACTTTTTTTATAAGGGCTACAACTAATGGACTATCTAATGTTTGTTTAAAATGTGTATGTGTGTGTGTGAGTGCGTGTATGTGTGCGTGTGCATGTATGTGTGCGCCTGTGCATGTGTATGTTTGTGTGTGTTCAATGCCTATAGCTGAAGCAGTTCCAGAAGGCGCAGAATGCAACGGGTAACGGGATTATGAACCAGGCAATAGAGCAAACCGAAGCAAACATCCAGTGGGTCAAGCAGAACAAGCAAACGGTACTGGAATGGTTCCTGATAGAATCAGCCTCCGAGGAGTGGTACAACACACAATCTATTTAGCAAGCCTTGTACAGAACTGAACTTGGCCCTTTCAAAGAAGCCTAACTCTAACCCTAACAAAATGAAACTTGACACTTGACACCATCCCAATGGAATAAAATCTAATTGTTTGCTCATCTTCAGTTTCCATGCAGACTTTGAAGGATCCATTAAAATCTTGAGGGATCAAATCACATTGTTGTTATATTTTTGTCCTACGCCAATACCCTGTTTTACTTGCCAATACATGAATGCCATTTCATGCTGTCATCAATGATTCCAGGATGCTTAAATTGAGAGGATGAACTTACTCTTAGGGATCAATCAATTATTTATCTATATTCTATATTGAGACCCACAGGTGTAAGTCCAGCTTCATCTATAAAGAGAACACTGTCAAAATTCACTGAGAATAATGATACATTTCAAGAAGCACAATGTAAGATTTTGTTTGTTGAAGAAATTAGTATAATATGTAGATATATTAAATATTTGTTGTTGTGTCTGCATATACTGATGTTAAATAATAAACCTGTACTCCTGTCACCTTGTCACTGTAATGAAATACATGCCTAGTGCAGTTATCAGTGCCTATTTTTGTACTTTTGAAAGACATGAACGCTAGCTATATTTTGGAAGGAATTTCTTTTCAATCAAGCAGAAATCTTCAATCTTCAAAGACACAACAGTGAATGCTTTTTGTATTGAAAGAAAAAATGTTTGGTAGCAATGAACACAATGTGTTAGAAGGATGAACTAAATGGAAGAATTGGATATACAAAATGTTTTATAATAAAAAGAATTTGTAAAAATCTACAAAATGTTGTTCATAATGCAGTCAATACAAATGTATACATGTATAATATATATATATATATTATTTTTCAATGTTCAATTAGTCGATAATATAGCATTGCTTGAAAACAACTTATTATAATTATATACCGCTTTTAACATGTGGAATTAAAAGCACCTGTTGCGGTTGATTCTCCACTCATCTTTCCCTGTGTTTCTATTTAATGACTGGCTTATAGCCGGTTACAATGTTTGGTGCCTTATCTAACTTCTATTTATAGCTTCTTCCTGAAATAGTATTATTTCAGGCGTAGTAATATTATTATTATAATTAACTTAGTATTTTTTTCTTAGTATTTATAACTTGATTTATTTTTTTACAATGAATATGATATCTATCATGCATATAAAAACATGAACAATTTCCACATCAGTTTCATGAAAGTTCTCCCTTTCATGGCTTTGCTGTCTGGGCTTCCAGCCAATGTTATTTGTGAGTTTCTTCTTCATGGAATGCCGAAAAATGAAATTGAATGGGTCCCATCATTATTGCACCGGATACAACCCACAATACAACCTGAAAGATGACTCGGGGGAGGAAACAGTGGAGCTCACACCCAAGAAACAGACCACTTTTTATGCTGATGTCTTATCAAACAAAGTCTTTGTTTCAACAGACAGTAGATTTGGCTGGAGGGAGTGAAACAGTGAAAGATCCAAATACTCGTAGAAAGATACAGAGGAGTGTCAGCCAGCGCTCCATGAGGAACTAGAACAACAGGAAAAGGCTAGAACTTGTATTCCTGCTTCAATCATCCTGGGAAACACAAAGCACAAAGATAGGTCATGTCGTGGACTCATGGGCATAACATGCAATATTATATAGATAGGTTGGGATACTAAACCACTATACACGCTATACAGCTACAGACTCAAACTGTTAAATACTGAGGGCATATTCAATGATGGCAATATGTTAAATGTACACTAGTATGGTGCTTCTAATAACAAACAAAAAAAGCACACTGTAACGATATGTGAAATAGACCCTTTTCATAGAAGTGTCATTGTAGGACAAGCATGTGTCGCTCATAACACTTATTATGGGTTTGCTCCGTATAATGTACCAGGGCACGGGTAGTAGATGAAACTAGTGATGATAACACACATTCACCATTGCTGGTGCTTTGACGCACATAAAGGAAACACCTGCCTACCTACCCAAGGTTAATGTAGGGTACACCTGTAAACACCTGTGTTAACCTTGCTATGATCGCTCTGTGAAAAGTGTCCCTGGTCAATTTGCGTTGACTTCACCAGCGTAGTAGTCTACTACCTTTGACCTGGTAGATAAAAGTAGCAGACTCATAATCAGTGTTATGAGCGACACATGTGTTTGTCCTATGATGACACCACTGTGAAAAAGGGTCTGATTTAACTCATAAGGTTCTGTTTACCCATTCGTCCTCCTCTGCCCCCTGTCCCTCTCCGCTGTTGTTCTGAACACCAGCTGCCCCAGCCTTGTTGGCCATGATTTTGTCCGTCCATGATGCGCCAGCACTCTCATCTCCAGCGAAATTACACTTTGTTACATTACCGGCGTCCACTTGGGCTAACGAGACTGGAAGCACAGATTGTACACAGCAGTCAGTTACGCAACGGATTACAATGCATACCATCGCAATGGTTTCCCACTTGGGGGTCAATACCACCGTAAAATTTAAAACAGGTTTTCAGTCTACGATCATACTTTATGTTTTCCCCCGGGGTAGGATATAACATTGCAGAATAGTAAAAGCAAAAGCTAATAAAAAGGTTGGAAACCACTGTTTTACAGAATTGCTTTGTTTGGCTTTTATCTGAACATTTAAATTGACGCTGTTCAGTATAAAATAAGCCTCCAATAAGTTAGGTGAACCTATGCTAAGTGCAGACTGCACCAAACACTACAACTAAGGCTGTGTGGGGTGTGCAGCTTACAAAGGCTGGATTCAATCCTATAAGTAGAATTCCATAAAAATGCTAGGTTGATTGGTTGGGATGAAACACAGAACAACAATAAGACAACAATAAGACTCTTGGAAAACAAAGGAAAACCTTAAACCTTACAGATGAAAGGGCTGTTTCCTCTGGTCTTGAGGCGTACATCCTGGCCCACCTCCAGCTCTGTGTTTTCCATCTGGGCCTCAGGATACCAGAAGGCCAGGGCGCCGCCGCAGGGCGTGTGCTTGCTAGTTATCTTCACCAGCTCTGCCTGGTTCACCATTGCCGCCAGCTGCTGCTCAGACAGGCGGTCCGACTCCCCTTTGGCCTCCATCTCTGCACAAAGGAACATATACAGTTACATTTCAGTAGTCACTCAGATGCTTTAATCCAAAAGCGACTGACGAGTGAATTCAGATACATGTCATTAAGGAGCAAGGCAGGGTTAAGCATCTTGCTCTAGGATGCCTAGGTAGGTTGTGGACACTGGGAGTCAAACACCCTAACCACAACTAGCTATCGTTCCCACATATTTTATACACACCTAGGTGTGCTACTTGAGAGCTTAGCAGGTCTAGGGATTGGGAAGTTTGGCAGCCCTGAGAAGCCCGGAGAAGCCTGGTCATGGGCTGTGTCCGAAATCACTCACTACTCACTATATAGAGGCCGCCATTTTGTAGTGCTGTCCAAGTATATAGTTTGAATTATTATACCCTATTTAGTGGAACGATCATCTCCCACAATGCATCGTAGAAAAAAAAGAAGTGTACAACCGATGGTCACTAACCACAGTCAAGATCAGAAATTATGGATTTATATATCTATTTTAAATATAAATGTAAAGGTCTAGCATCATCTTTTCACTTAAACATTGTCGGTGTCTTGCTAGGGTAGCAAGAACAGCATGACTCAGTTTTCTCTGTCTAGTAATTCTATTTCTTGCCCTAATCAAAACTATTTGAATGATCAATGAACAAAGAAAGAAAGATTGATATTGGGTGGCATTTCCGCAGAGCTCTTAAAGGTATTCCATATAAAGTATTATTAAGAAGTATTTTAGATGGAGTATAGTTAGTTTTTCCTTATGACAACAGGCGCAAGACAAATCCATGAGTTGTGGCGCGAAAATATGTTGGGATATATATTTGGGATGAGCTAAGACGCTAATCCCATAAGGGGAATGCATTGCACCACTGACGCTGGGCCCTTTTTAAGCTTGTCATGGACATGGGGCCTTAAACTGGTTCATGAACTTTGGACTGTTTATGTAGACGAAGAATATTGTGAAAACCTCCCACTGGACGGACTTAAAATTTAAATTCAAAGCAAGAACCCTCTCCCTGCTTTGTCCAGAGGATCCCACACGGGAATCATTTCAGTTAGTTTAACTTCAGCCCCTTTCCCTGCATCATTATTACATATCTACTGGGGTGTTGCACCATAAAGACTTTGTTTCAAACTGATTATCTGTCTGCTTCTTATTTTGAGGGCTCAAAGTTTGCATATGCTTCCAACTTCCTGTAGGCCTTATTATTTTAGAATTTGTAACTGTTGGTTGACTGAACAACTTTCAAGATCAGTACTTACTAATCAATAAGAACTTACTGAAAGAGGACATTAGGTAACCAGTGTTGACCTTCCTGGTATCACTGAAATTTGGCTCGATTTCCTTTCCGCTGGCGTCAAACCTTCGCTGATGGATACGGGTTGGATTGATGTACAATGCATAGAAACGCACCTGCCAATAAATAATAAAGTTAGGGACAGTTAAAACACAAAATGCTCCGGTCTCTATGTGTGGGCCAAAGAGTCAACTCGGTTCCAGCAGTCCTACTATATCATAGCAGAACTTTTCGGGGCAGACGGTTCAGAGCCTGGGCTGGAAATCTCGATCGGAGTGACAGCTTGGCAACATCCACAGTTAGTAATGAGAGAGGGAGTTTTGAAGTCCATGATGAGACAGAGCGGGACTCGGGAGCGGAGAGGACAGAAAACATTACCATGACGGAAGACATACCTGCGCATTGATTTTCTGTCCTCTGATCGAGACTGGCCAATAGAGACTTGTCTTACATCTTTCGGCGTAGGTCCCGCCCACGAGATTCATCTCAACAGCAAGCAAAACTTTTGGATTCACAAGCAAAACTTTTGGATTCGCAAGCAAAACTTTTGGATTCGCAAGCAAAACTTTTGGATTTGCAAACAAAACTTTT
>JAOPJO010000154.1:15557923-15577785 GCA_027123675.1 Molva macrophthalma
GTGTGTGTGTGTGTGTGTGTGTGTGTGTGTGTGTGTGTGTGTGTGCGTGTGCGTGTGCGTGTGCGTGTGTGTGTGTGAGTGTGTGTGTGTGTGCGTGTGTGTGTGTGTGTGTGTGTGTGTTTATGGATGGGGTCTGTCCATCTATCTGGCTATCTATCCAGCTATCTATCTATCTATACCTTATATCTTCTCTCGTTATCATTTTCTTCTGAGAAACGTCTGATTGAGATGTCTGCCATGAAGACAGTATAGACACCCATGGCAAGGCTGATGTACAACCTGAAACTGAAAGTCGAAACCTCAGAATGTTACCAGGAGGAGTCTCCTGTGATCCTTAACTGTGTCTCAGACTGGCGGCCACCATCAATCTGCTCTCATTAAAACGTCTATCGCTCACAGATAAAGTTTAAATATCAGTCTGCTAGAAAAGAAATCGAAGGGATTTCTTTAAAGAAACTGATTCATCAAGATTTTTCCTTTTTTTCCTTCCTGTGTGTGTGTGTGTGTGTGTGTGTGTGTGCTTGGCTTGCGTGCCCACGCTGCACCCCAGACGATGTACTGGCGAGGGATGCGGGCGAGTGTGTGATCTGTCTAGAGGAGCTGCAGCAGGGAGACACTATAGCCAGACTGCCGTGCCTCTGCATCTACCACAAAAGGTGAGAGACACTTGCATATAAACACCCACACACACACCCACACACACATGCACACACACACACACACACACAAACACACATGTGGCACGAGCTTGCGCTCACACAGACACACACACACACACACACACATGCACACACATACCCCCACACACACACGCACACACATACACACACACACACACACACCGACACAAACATACACACACACACACATCCCCATGCAACCATCCACACATAACCACACACACAAACATACACACACATGCACGTAGGCACACACACACACACACCATTTCATGGAATTGTACAGCTACTTAAATCCACCCAATGCAATAAAAGTGCTGCCGCTCAATTGGTAGAGCATGGTATTAACACTGCCAGGGTTATGGCTTTGTTTCCCTCTGGGGTCGCTCCTGCCAACAACGTATGCACTCACAGTATTGTAAGATGCTCTGGATAAAAGTGCCTGGCCAAATGGCATATACTAAATAAACACATTACTTGGAAATGATTACTTCCCAGCAGCATTGCTTGAAAAATGTTTTTAAATCATGGAAGATAAGCACAGACCTATGGACTGTATTTGTCTATAAAATATATATTTGAAAGCCTTCATTTTATAAAAGGAAATGCTGAAATTGTATGTCCATATATGTATGTGGGCTGGACAAAAATAGAAATAGCAAACAGAGTCTGGTGGATAATGCGGCACAGTCAAACTATATGATGAGCATGCAAAACTGCACTCATAACCACTGCTCAGCACTTAAGTAAAGGTTTGGAAGAGTCTTTTAAGTCTTGTGGTGAGCTCTTTTGTTTACAGTGTTAATGACTTCTTCTAATACCTGTTCTCTAGTCACCCCTCTTATCTGTTCTCTATCCTTATTGCCACAGTTTTTATTTCCCTCACAATTGACTGCAGATGTTACTAACTAATACCACTCACAACATCATCAGCGTTAATTAACAAATGCACTCACTAAATGCTTCCATTAAACCTGCACTATGTAAGTTTCCTTATTAGTACCCTCTAGTGCAAACTAGGGCAACATATGGCATCAGAGCAGGAACCGGCCCCTGGACCATCGTATTCAGGCCTGCAACGGCCCCACTGGAAAACAAAACGACCCCCCCACAAAATCAAAATAATGTTGTATTGTATGTTAATGACTCTCAATGTGAAGTGAGTCTGTACTACAATATAACATTTTCACACCTTGGACTGTACTTCTTCATAAAAGGAAAAAACATTGCTACCTGTTCTATTCATGTTTAATAATTTACAACCCGCCATTAGGCCTATTAGTAATTTGAGCTTTTTTGTATGTTTTGCCAGCCTTTTTCTTTAAACATTGAAAAAGCTGCTACATACAAGTTCATTATTGAAAACTAAATCCTGGGGAGAACCCTAGAAAACTCTTTTTGAATTTACAAATACAGCTAGGCCTAATAATAATAATAGCAAAATTATATTATATAATTTAAATGGTCCAAGGTGTGGCCCTCCACTCACTTTATCTAAGTCAGTAAGGCCCTGTGGATTAGAATGTGCCCACCCCTGCACTAGTAGCTTGAGTTGTAGCTAAAGTTATAGCTATATCATTTTCAGAAATCTGTGTTAACTATCGTCTGAGATTTTCAAAAGCTGGGCTGGACCAGAATTCAAGAATGCTTAACGTATCCACACTGTGTCCAGCTGTATAGACTCATGGTTCGAGATCAACCGCTCCTGCCCTGAACACCCGTCTGACTGACCTTGTCTCCCCCCCTGAATACTGCTGAAGGTGAGCATGCCCATCCAAACTGTACACAGTACACACACACACACACACACACACATGGCACAAACACACTTGTTGGTACATGCCTGTGTGTGTGCTGGAACTCTCCTGGGTACATGGTCCATCGGGCATATTCTTTTTGAGATGCATGTTGCCATGACAACACACACACACACACACACACACACACACACACACACATATGAATTATGCACACATACACACATATGTATTATATATAAATGATAATGTATTATCATTATTTATTTTTTATAATTTTTTATAGTTTGATGTCATCAGTAGTATCACACACACACATTGGGGACACAAACCTGACACGATTAAGACATTTTAACGATGATGATAATGCATGTATAAGTATTATTTTCACACTTTATTAGTTGAGCTAGCTGAGTCTCAGTGAGTGTGTCCCTTACAGCATGTAAGTGCCATTTTTAACTCGATTTTCAGTTTTACCCTATACTCCTCTCTCTGTTATGTTTCTCTCTGCCCCTCTTTTCTCCAGGGATGTTCTTCCTCCTTCCATGGATACCTGGAAACGAACGCAAGACAAATGTAAAAACAAATCAACAAGAAATATCCAACAGACAAAATGAAACAATCAAAGCGAACAAACACCTTCTGGAATTGCTCCATCCGAACCAAGTGGATTGATCCCCTGTGAACTGTACCGAAACCAAATCAAATCCAAACTACAAGACAAACATTCACCTCCTGCTCTCTCTCCAACCAGCTCTCTGTGCTTACTGTTCATCTTCGTCCTGTCTACCTATGGGACTTACCCTCTCCACTCTACTTTTGCTGCTGCTGTTACTGCTACTGGGTGCATCCCCGAGCCAAATGACTTCCTGGGGGGGGAGTCAGCAACCTTCCATAGAACAAGCTTCACAGGACCTTGAGGGCACTGTCACCTCCTCCAACATGGCCCCCGCAAGAGGCTCAGTAATGCCAGCCAGAACCCTCCCCCCCCCTCTCTCACTCTCTCTCTCTCTCTCTCCTGCCTACACGCTCAGGTGTCCATAGGTCTAGAGCAGCCGGCCTGCGATGACCAAGCCTGTTGTGCGAGAGGGAGATATGAGGAAGAAATGGGGGAAGAGGGGGGACTAGGGTAGACTTGGTAAGGCTGAGATAAAGAGTCAGTAGTAGGTAGTGGTAGAAAGTGGGAGAGCCGTTGTTTCCTGAAAACGCTTTCTCAACTGAAAAAAGCCACACTACTACTACTGCTACTACTGCTACAACTGCTTCTAACACTACCGCTATCCACTACCGCTACTACTAATCTGCCTCATCTGCCGAACAGTTTCTGGTATACTTCCGTTATATAGTTCTGTTCCAAGTCCATACCACTCCCACACTCCCTCTCCTCCTCCCTTCCACCCCCTGTCTCTCATCCATGCAGTCCAGCATTCACTTTGTGCCAGTTTGACGGTCTAGAGTCACACAAAGAACCAAACAACATGGCGGTGGGTGCATCTTTGCTGCACATCTGTATTGCAGCTGCAGACCAGTCGCTGAACCCCTCCAGCTGTTGCTAGGGCAGCATGGCTACGCGGACCCGAACGGAAGGAAAGAAGAAAAAGAATGTCATTTGTGGAGAATGAGATGGCAGAGGTTGCGTGTTGAGGGTCCTGGATGCCCCTGTGTGTGTGTTTGTGTGTGTGTGTGTGTGTGTGTGTGTGTGTGTGTGTGTGTGTGTGTGTGTTTGTGTGTGAGCATGTGCGTGTGTGCTTGTGTGTGTGTGTGTGTGTGTGTGAGTGTGTGTGTGTGCCTGTACATGGTCGCTTGAGACATCTCATCAGAGGGACTGTCAGGAACTGCACTGTATTTTGGTGGTCTGTGTATTGAAATGTTTACAGTCCACATGTTCCTGTACTTGACTGACAGTCCTCCCTTTACTGCTTAGAACATCTCCTTTTTTTGTTCGGCCATATTTTGTTGCTATGATGGTACAATGATCATAATCACTGCGGCATTTTCCTATGAAAGCTTTAAATGGTGTCTGTGTGCTTGTGTGTGTATGCATACATGTGTTGTTTGTGTGTGGGCATTTGTTTTATTTGCATGTGATTGTGTGCGTGTGTGTGTGTTTGAGAGAGTGTAAGTGTGAGTGTGAGTGTGTGTGTGTGTGTGTGTGTGTGTGTGTGTGTGTGTGTGTGTGTGTAAACTTGTGTGAAGTTAAAAGAGACATGTCTCAAGCTGAGCTACTGTTGGTTATCCCACATTGTGTTTCTGCTGGAATAGCTGTGGTCATTTTAAGACCAACTGAAAATGTCAGCCACACGTAGACCCTGAAATTACCTTTTGTCCCGATATAGATCTCCTGAGGCAGGTATAATTATTCATTCATGAATCCATTCATTGATATTTAATGATATCCACTTTTTTAAATAATACAATCACATGAAATGTAACTCACCCTGAATGCTTCTTATGTACATGGAAAAAAATGAAGTAGGGTGACAGCTACAACAAATAAAATATAAATACAATAAAAGGCATAAACAACAAAAAAGAGCTAGTGCAAACACATGGGAAAATATAAAGGGTTCATATCTGCTAGACAACACTCTATAACCGATGTGACATTTAGTGAGCCCAATACTTATCAGAACAATAGACCACCACAGGGTACAGTATCTCAAGAGATAGAGCTACACAAAGTGTTGGAAAATGGGAATTTATTTGTTTTTGCTTTACAACTTAATGACATCAACCTTAAACTATAGTTTGGCCATTTTATTATGAACATGGGGCAGATATTAAATGAGCCCAAGGAAGGAGGCAAAGAGGATCCATTCTGCTGTTGACTCCAGTCTGGACTCACATGAGTCAACTGAGTTGACCATCATATCTTGAAACTAAGACTATGAGAACCCAAAGGAAGTATTTTTTAAAGTGAACTCCAACTGTCTTTTCCTCACTAGTGTTGTTTTCATCCCTTCTTTGGGTTTTGGGTCCTCTTTGTCTTTGTTAAAGGCATTTATCAGTTGGCAGATGATGGTAAACTATTACAATACACACAGCAATGTCCTTAAAATAATACTTACACTCAAAAGCCAACAGATAAAAAAAATAGAAATATAAAACAATATCCTCTGTTTTGGAATAACCAATTGAGGACTATATTTCCCGATATTTCCATATTCTTGCTGTATTTGGTCATGAGTAAATTCTCTTGAAGTTAGGTTAATCAACTTACATGAAATGATAATGAAGTGTGGGTACGCTATTGATCTCTTGGTTACACTTTAAATAAAGTGTGTCTGGTTTGGTTCGAATTAGCAGTGTCAAAATATACAAGTCCTGCTTCAGTATACAGCATTATACTGCCTGACTCTCAGACTGAGCTACAGTAAAACAGTAACTTTGTTTAATATGGCTTTAATTCATTGGACTCTTTTTATTTCATGACTTATTTTATTTTAATAAGGATGTAAATGGATGCCTGCATTTTGAGGGCACACCAACTAACAATGTCTGATGATTTTGATGTGCAAATCTGTGGGATAAATAATAACGATGTAATATATAATATTAAAAATGTTAAAATATGTAAAGTGACTCATGATTTTTCTGTTGCCCATGCCCACACAAATATTTAAATATAGGCTGTTATCTGAGAGAAAACACTGGAAGACCCTTTGACATTTAGGGTAGGCCTATCAGCTAATTCACATACAGCAGCTTAAAAATGGACCATATTTATTGTTTTCCTTTTATAGACATGTTATCATCATGTGATCTCATCATCGTTTAAAGGTCTGCAATATCGAATGACTAGTAGGCGATAGGCCTAGAAGAGGACTCAAGATGATATTTGATGGGGATATTGTGACCTCTGATGGTTGAAAATTTTTACTGCAATAGTGGAATCAAATATTTGCAAATATTTTTGCCAAATCCACCATAGACTGTATAAAATATAAATTAGCTAGCTGTAGCTCTCCATGTAATTTTATCAAAAGATCAACCTTACAATACAGAGCAAAACGTCGTAGATGGCTATCGGATTCGATTGATCGAGACTTCGCAGTTGAGCCGCCCCCGGATTGGCTAGAATGATCCCGCGCCAAAACAACAAGGAAGATACAATTATATGGGCGTAGTAGCGGCTAAATGAAGTGTATTAGCTTTGTCAACATTAAAGCACTAAAACATCGATTTATAGTGGCCTCTTGGTTGTTTTGAATAACAAATGGATTCGCAGTCTTATCTCCCAGTACCACCCGGCGTTGGAATGGAAGAGAATTTCCTTTCTCTCGATGACATTTTGCTGTCACATGAAAGGTTGCCTAGTCGGACAGAGTGCCTCTTTCCACGACTAGGATTTTTAGAAAAATCGACTGATTCCCAAGACATACAAGAGGTTTGTATATCTATGGAAATAGTCGTTACTTCTTATTGATCTGGCTGGCACCGACAAAGGCTGGATGGTTTAAATTAAGACGTTTTCCATCATCCTTCACTCAGGGCACGAAGATGGAGCTCCCACTATGGCTGGCAAAGGGCTTGTATGAGAGGAAAAGGCGAGTGGTCTCCATAGAGCTACCTAAAGTGTACCGAGAAGGCTGGAGGACGGTGTTTAACGCTGACCCCACTGTGGTGGACCTTCACAAGATGGGCCCTTACTACTATGGCCTGGGGTCCCAGATGCTGCACTTTGATAGTCCAGAGAACCCAGAAATTGCACAGGGATTGCTGCAGGTAAATGGTAACGTTAATGCTGAAATAACGTTATTACTTCCCTATTGCTTTTATTAAAAGCTATCACATTGAGTAAGTGTATGCATCAGTGGGATTATTCCCCTAAGTAATGTTGACAATATATTCTGCTTATAATAAGATTGATACAGGTGCTTACTTTCAGCTCACTACAATTCTTGAACTTTGCACATGTTAACAAAGGACTGCTGTGACTTGTTTTAATGTGCTGTTTCGCAACAAAGGTTCTTGTTGCCCCAACAATCATGGAAGGGCCCTGACATTTTTGGGCTCAAATAAACTAAACATTAGCTTTTGAGTGAAGTTTTGCTTTCAATCTCTCTTGCCATTGAGGATGCTTTTACATAGACAGGAAAACACAATCACAGTATATGAATCATTAGTATGGTACTTTTTAAGCGAGTAGAATTTCCAGAGACTGAATTAATCTAGTAGCTTCAGTTTGGCATCTAGCTAGTTGAAAAATAGACAGAGCATATGTAGTTATATATATATATATCCACTAGATGGTGCTATTTTCCCATCAAACTATATGTCACTAACGATGACTTAATGAATTACCATGTACAGGTTCTAATCATGTCACGGTTGGATGCTTATTTCTTTACATGTTCTTTCATCTCTTGTGTGATTCTGTGATTTAAGGTCTCCTCCAGCCAGTCTTGCTCCCTTTTGACCTCTTTGTTAATATGGTGTCCGGTAATAAATGGATTCCTTCCTTTTTTCACCTCCATCATCGTCTGCATTGCTTCCCCAACAGACATTTATTGGTCGTTTTCGACGAACAATGGACTCATCACAGAACGCTTACAACGAGGACACGTCGGCACTGGTGGACCGGCTGGACTGTCTAGAGAGGGTGCTGTTCAAGATGGGCCAGAGGGGCCTCAACAGCTTCCAGGGCTGGGAGAAGGGCAGGGCCTCACACCTAACTGCCTCCACGCTGGTTCTGAACTACCGCAAGCGCAAAATGACTGACCTACAAGCCTGAATGCTTTTTCCCCTCGGGCAGCTACAAGTTCCCTAGTTGGTTGAAAGTGATGTGATGCAGAAAGTAATGCATTGGCAGAGCAATACATTGAGCAGGACAATGGTTGACCTTTTGGTAATGGAGATATAAGGACAATGATTGACCGTATATTATAGATCTACCATGCTCCATGGTTACCCACATTCAGGAACTCTTTGTCACTTTGGTACCATTCTGAAACATAATGTTGGCACAAAATAATTATACAATGCCCATTAACCTAGAATTTGTCTTGGATGTTAAATTATTGAGAGAGTCATAATCAAGGAGTAGTTGAAATAACCTGACAAATAATTTTATTCGTATAAAATACACTTTAATGTGCCTGATGGAATGTGAAGCTGCAAACCAACTCTGCTCTGCCCGTTCTACAATCTCTTGCCAAAATTCTGTAAATAGTTTTTTATTCTACATGTGTATTTTACATGTTTCATTGTGCAAAAATGAATAATACGATTTGCATAAGTAATGAAATGTGTGCTTTTGAAATAAACAATGTTATTTTGGAAATGTGTGTGCAGTTGTACTGTATTTAGACACATTCGTCCTTTTTCCCCATTGAGAAGGATCTGTTTTGGGCTTTCTGTCCCATCGATAGTAACAAGGTTGAGCCACCACTTCACCACCTTGGTGAAGCCAGCTCTTTATCAGCCCTCTTGTAAACAGATCAGTGTGCTGTGCTGCAGCCGTAGCCCTTAAATTAAAACTTTAAAAACGTCATGTTGTCTCTAGTCTGCCTGGCCCTTCTCCTGCTTGTGTGGGTGTGATGGCATTTAGTTGCTGATAACAATGAGCGTCACACCATCCAGAGGTGACATTCAGCCATTGTGTTTGTGTGTGTGTGTTCCATGAGGGCTACCATCTGTGCTCTATTATGCACAAGGGCAAAGCTGTGTCTCTTCTTGATGACCTCAGCACTAAACCTCCTTATCCGAGAATGTGAAGTAGTCTCCGAGACTTCCAAAGTTTGAGGTATCCAGACCAAATACAAAAAGCATCAACGGAACAGGAGCGACGGCTCCAGTGGCTGGATACTGTTAAACATTGTAGTTAGTTGGATGTGGCCTAGCTGTTAAATGAACTATTGAATCTGGGTCATATAAAGACAGCTTGTTTTGGTGGATGGAAATTGAATTTATTGCTATGGCCTTTGGCTTTGCTCGATCGATCCTGATTCATCGCTGTCTGTGTCAGATAGAAGTCAGTGATTTCACTGAGGCCCAAATATTTCGCTGTATATATGAGTTTGTGTAAAGGCTGTCTCTTTATTTTTCCCTGTCTGTCATGCCTGTCTTCCTGATTGAAGTAAAATATTGGGAAGGATTTGAAAGACTGAAGTCTCATGTATTCTGGCAACCTTGGTTGCTTTATCCAAGCCAAGGCTTTTGCTCAAAGCATACATAAAAAATAAGTCAGCCACTGCTTTCTTTGTTTGAAACATACTTTCAGAAAGTGAGTGTCTGATGTCTGAGTGTGTGTTGTTTCTATTCTGTCTTTCTTCTGTCTGTTATTTTACACAGTTAAAAACTGAAGATACTGGTTTACTTTTATCCTATCATTCATTAAAGGCTTAGAGATTTTTTGTTTTGTTAAAATATATTGTTATATTTGTTCAGGGGCAGTCTCCTTCAATGTCATTGCTGTCTCCTTCAATGGTTTAATGGAGCATCTTTTCAGTATTTGGGAGTAATTCTATTTGAACATTTGGAAATCAAGTTGCCCTGAAAGCATTTCCCCAATCAGTAAAGCCAGAGAGATGCTGGATCAGTTTGCCTTACGGAGGAGACAGTTTATGGCTAACCCCGAACATAGTCCATTCCGTGGGTGTACGGTGTCCAGGTTATCAGAAGCAACTGTAACCATAAATGTGACACACTTTTAAATATCATCCCATGCAGGGCTGCTGTGGAGGAGACTTTAGAGAGCAGGCGTAGCTGAGCCCTGTGTCGCAGTACAAGGCAGAGGGCAAGGATCTAGGGAGCACACACACAAGACACTAAATGCTGCCTCTGGCTTCCGTCTCCTCAAAGAGCCTGTGACATTTGGTATTTCTTAGGAACCCAATTGTGTATACTATGAAATGTTGAGAAGCGCCAGAGGCTTTATGTCTCACAACATCATTCTGTGGTCCCATCTACTTCTAGACAGCTTCTCTCTCTCTGTCTCTCTCTTGCTCTATGTCCCTCTTTCACACAATCAAACTTTTCAGGTTTGCTGTGATACCGTGTAGCACATGATACCGTGTACCACAGCAGTGGTAGTGTAATCTTCTGCCTATTTTACCAAAGAAAAATGTATAGCAATAATTATCTTATAGCACAATAAATGTATATCTATGAATGTAGATGCATCTTTAAAAAGATAGAGGTAGAGGTACTTTACAATAAGGGTACAATAAGTAAGCATTAATTAACATTAATACATGCAGTAATAAGCATAAGCTAACAATAAACCCAACAGTTAATTAACAGTTTACTAATGCTCTATTAATCATTGACTAATGTGTTCATGGTTACTAAGGTAATGGTGTTCATGTTAACAAAGGTATACATTTATACATTAATTAATAACCCTATCCCTATTAAATCATTTATAAATTAATGCTATAGTTAAGATGAACAGCATTGCCCTAATTAACATAAACGCCATTAGTAAATGATTACTAGGCCATTTGTTAACTGTTAATGAACTGATTAATTAAGTTAATTGTTTGTTAATGGTTATTACAACATTAATTAATGGTAATTCATGATTTAATATTGTACCCTTATTGTTAAGCGTTACCTATATAGATTTATCTTGAAAACCGCAAATAAAGTGATGTAGTGCGAGTCTGTGTGGTTCAATAGGCAGTGTATGATATTTGCTCAGCTACTAAAGAGGGCCTATTTTACACTATACTTAGTAAGTGGCAGGCAGACAAGTGAGGCAGAAAATAGACAGCTATCGAGTGGGGAGTGATATGTGTCTGACAATGTGACAGTGGTTTAAGTATTTGAACAACATCTTGAATCAGTTGTTGTGCACCCATTAAATTTCTTATAGCATAAAAACATTCTGAAAAGTTTTGTGATAATTATTTATTGGCTATGTGTATGGGGTAAAACCTTTTCTTAGTTGGTAACCAGATTAATTAATATACTTCTCTTCTGTTTTAAAAAGTGTGTGTGTGTGGGTGTGTGTGTGTGTGTGGGGGGGGGCTCTCTGGATGGCTCTCTATTGGCAGTGGGCACACAGAGGTCCCCATGGAGGCAGGCTGGCAGGGGGCTCTGCCAATCACCACAAAGGACTATTAAACCAGACCAACCAATCAGGGGATGTTGTGTTCGGTTGCTAACGGTTTTGGCTTTTGACCAGCTGAATGTGTTTTTCGTAAAGCCTGCCAACTGCTACTTATCTATTGGTGGTCCTGTGAAAGTCTTCAGCGGAATCTTGTTTATATGCGTTATTATGTCACCAAAAACATTTTGGCAACAGTTTGGTCATAATTATTGCTGCTATTAGTATGTATTTGATACGAAATGGGGAGTTTAACATTCAACATCGCAATTTTTACAGTAACCTACTGTGACTTCTGCCCAAATAACACTAGGAGTGCTTCACTGTTTATGATTGAGATGGACACATTTGACAGCCTAGACATGTGATGTCACTTGTGAAAGATTTATTTGATATGACATGACATGGACCCATGAGCTGAGGGCGCACATGTGTGTGGATAGGTGAAGAAAGGTGAAGAATAATACAATAAATCGCCCAGCCAAAATCACAACCATTACAGATAATATCAGCATATTTCCAAGTGAAATATTGAAATATTGAAAGCCAATCATGGAAACAGAAGCAAACATTTTCAAACAAAACAAGCACAACATGCAAACACAATGGTTACAAATACACACTCTCACAATATGTTTTTCATTGTCTTTATTTAACTAAAACCTTTGTGCAGGGTTTGTTGATATGAAAAGCTAGCATATTTTGTGGCAGTCTTCTCTCAGATTTGCTGGCATCTTGTCATGTTGCCATGTCGAGAGAGAGAGCGAGAGAGTATCAAATTATTAATAATACTGTAGCAGCTAATACTACTCTATGAAAGAAAAAACTAAACTAAAAACTATGCATTTATTAAATGTCTTGCTTCATTCTCCCCTTTTTGAAGCTGGGGCTTCAGGCAGTCGGTATGCTTTGCTAACTAGGTCATTTGTTCCCCAGAATAAAGATGGAGAAGACCCAGCCAGACACATGCTGGGAACATCACACGGATACAAAGATACACTGGATAAAGCTCTGAGACCAACAGCTTGCCAGAAATGGAGCCAGAAATGAGACAGATTGACGCACATTGACACCATGTAGAGCTTATATTACACATTAAAAGACTAAATGTAAATATACACATACACATATAATAATAGTCAAACTGGGGCTTTTGTAAGTGTGAGGATGAATACATGAACTATAATGGAATGAGATATGAAGGGATTATCTCCTATTTTGGGTGTGTGTTCTTGCTGCGATGAAGCTTTCTAAAGCTAAAATGATTGCTTTTGGCACAAGCCCTTGTAGAGGCATGTCTGTATTCTCTCAAACACACTTACAGTCCTCTTCAGACAAAGAATATCCCATTTTTTGCTAAATTTTCATTCTATTTACTCTTTCTGTACTGCATACTTTTACTGTACTAATACAACATCTAATATTTTCCTTTCTCCTCCTCTCCTCTGTCCACCTCTCCTCCTCTCCGCTCTCCTTTCTGATCTACAGTGTGCTGCATCATTGGTGATGCCACGTGCTTTCTGTTTATTTCAAGAAGGGGAGGGAGAGAGAGGGAGAGAGAAGGAGAGCGAGAAAGGGGCTGTATCTGTCTCTGTGTAACATACACTTATAGACACATCATCGGTTACACTCAACAGCCTTAGACCACAACAGCCTAAAGGGACGCAAGGACACGGAGACCAAAAGCCTGACCTCAGACAGCAGGAAAAAAGGAGTTCTGACCCACAGTACAGAAGGTACAGTAAAGCCTTTGTTTTGTGTGTGCTATTTTTCCAATAGTGATCCGAATCACTTTAGGTCTGATGATTCTCCTAAAGTGATTGCCATGCTGCTTTGTCACACTAAAAACCACCAGAGTGTTAAAATCAATCAATCTTTCAAAGCTCCAAAAACAAAAAAGGGATGTTTAATCCCAAAAATTATGACTTAGCTGTAAGTATGTCAAACGACTGGAGGATTTGGGAGGTGTGACTACTGCAGGACAGTAAATAAAGTACAGCGCATGTTAAGCTCTCCCCCCCCACCCCATCCCGCACCATCCTCCTATTGCCCTTCTGCCAGCCTCTGCATTGGCGTCACAGAGGGATTTTGGCTGGTCTAGCTTATTCCATGTCTTCACAAAGGAGGTGTGCAAAACACTGGACAGCAGCACTATCCCTCATTTCCCTGAAACTACAGGAGAGGCTGAAAGAAACAAAAAGTCCATGTATTGTTGTCTGTTGATCTCCTTCCTTGAAAGGCTTATTTATTAACCTGGACATCTCCTTAAGAACATATTCTGTTCTGCTCATAGAATTATTGCATTGTGAGTATGACCATTCATTTTGTACTTTTTGTATCTGCTGTTGTGCCATGTATTGCTTTGTTAGTGATCACGTGAGGTTGAATGGCAGGACATGTTTGGGTTTTGCAGCAGACCTGGGTTGTGGAACTAGGTGATAGCAAGTTTGTTATAAATGTGCTAGCTCTGTCTGTCTTGGAGACATTTTGCATTTGCATCCACTTGCTGCATCTAACATGTTGGTACACACAGTGAATCTCTGACTGCATGCACATAATACACATTTGTGAGTTTTCAAGCGATTTAATTTGGGTAATAATGTTAACATTGCATGCTGTTTTGTCTTGAAGCCAAATGTTTCAGTAATGAATCTTTATCGATGAGTAAGCCTGGTACCTATCAGTCATCAGAATGACACCAGACATCTGGGGGTTACTACCTAAATTGATTTTCACCTGTTTGGGAAGATAACCTTCTAACCTTGAACAAAGAAGAGTAAATCCTGGTACCAAAAAGTGTTATATTCTTGATAACATAGATCCACATTGAAAAACAATGTGTTTGTAAGTCAATATCTTATTGTATCCCTTGTGATAACGTCTTAATATAGGCTTCATCATCTTACTTGTAATATTACGTTTTCTAGCGCTAAGTCCAGATGCCAAAAAACTGATTACCAAACTAATCAAAGAGTATGAGGCATTTTTATGGCAGTACCATTAATCTTGGATACATGAGCAGGTAATCAAATCTAAGTTTATCTTTCCTACAGATGCAATTCTGGAAGAATGTAAATAGATTTACAATGAGCGATACATGCATGCTAAACTGGTTACATGCTAAACGGAAGTCGCTTGCTTGGTCAGTAACATTACAGCAATTAGTAATCTCATAACTGTATTGAAAAGCAATGTCTTAATAGTATTATCATTCAGATAGAAAAATCCAATTAATCTTTTGACTACAGCACACACATTATGATATTGCCCACTACCTGGTGTTAAATTGCCACTTCACGTCAATTCACTGAATGTACAGAATAAGTACAGCATCATCTGCTGTGTACAGTAAATGCATGGTAGCTCTCCTGTAATCCTGTGCAATATTTTTTATGACTCCCTTTGCACCTGCAATGCACCAATGCCAGTACAGTGGATCTTGTCTCTTGTACCTCTATACCCGCTGCTAGATGGGACCCGGATTGTTTTGGAACTTCCCTCCCAAGGCCGGCTGTACAGTACCACAGAGCCTCCTGCAGTCCATGTACGTAGGACCGCTGAGAACACAGCAACCACAGCCGGCCTACCATACCACATGCCCCGCCGCGTAGAACGCCTGTATATCCGGCCTCCGGTTATGTATGGTTATGTGTAGCGATACTGCATATGTATACATGGCATCTTCGTCCATCACTCCATCCTGTGAGTCGGCCAGTCCAAGTTTAAAGTGATGGATAACAGGATCTAAAAATGTAAAATAACCAAAAATATCCCAGAGGGATGTATCCACACCACACCTAACAAATATCTCGTCCCGAAAATGTCAAAAAGTATATTAACATACATCACAAAGTCAGCTAATAGGGTCGGTCTTTCCAAGACCGACCCTCTGGAATTTTGTGCCCAATGGAATTGTGTGCAGTTTGTACTTCCTTAAAGTCTGAAATGCCCTAGCCTCATTCAGCTGCACCATTGCCATAATGTGAGTGTAAGGTAAGTGGTCACTGCCTTGGACACGTGAGTGTACGGTAATTGGTCTACCACCTGGCTACGTCACCAGGAGGGTAGATAGACTCCACCCATTAAATCGGCTTGAAGGAGTCAAAAACAAAATCGATAGACTGAAATGACATGACATTGTAATGGATTTGGTGGAACATCATATTATGATCCTTGATAAACCTTAATAACTTAATCAAGTTGAAGATGTCTTGTTGTCCATCACTTTTAGCTATATTCTCATTGAGTGGCTGTAGTAGACCACCAAGCCCACCTTTCTCACGCCCCAAGAGAACACCCCCACCCAGATTGTGGGCTGCTGGTGGGCAGTAGAATAGGCTGATGGAAATTAGTCTGAATCATGTGTTGAAGATCAGGGGATGCAACATTGAAATCAGGCTGATTGCAAAACGCTGCTCTCAGGACCTAACATTTCCATTATGATTATTAGTACTTCTTCATTATGGGTGTTGCTACGACTAATATACCAAAGTAGGCCCCGGAGCAGTTTCTGATGCAATATTAATAATTACAGTATTTTTAACTACAGCTTTCCATTGTGCTAAATCTCACAATTTTGGTCCGCTTATCATCTGTGACTCATGAGCTGTGGGAGGAAACATAGGATCCAGACTGATATGGAAAGATTGGTTGATTCATAGATCCTTTCTCTTCTTCATTGACCAAATGGATGATGGTGATGATGATGATGATGATGATGATGATGATGATGATGATGATGATGATGATGAAAATATTGAGCATGGCGTCAAATGTACTCATCTTTATCATTTTTATTTGTCAGTCACATATACACACACACACACACACACACACACACACACACACAAACCTACATACATTGTTTATTGACAATGTGTGCATTTGGTTCTTGCTGCTGCTGCCATCCATGTTCTGAGAAGATACCAGCCACCACAGCGTCTGGCTGTTCGTCTCTGTATCAAATAGAACCGCATGTTCTTTGCATGAATATTCCGTCTCTGTTGTAGGAATCTAAGTGTGCCCATGATGTTCTTTCTCCACAAAGCACCCACGGCGTTTAGAAGGTGTTTTAATGATGGTGTTTGCCTTGGAACCTCATCGCAATTCGTTGAATCCCATTAAATTAATTCCGTTTTTCCTACATAACCTCCAATGACAGTGTCTCAATCTGACATTGCATATGTTTAGTCTAGTTTTTGTAGCAAACTGTGTGCCAGTGGCATTAATTATGTGATAAACAACAAATGTTTGTTTGCCCGTAAGGTCCGTGTTGTCGTGAATATTACAGTCTGCACGTGTTGGAACACAGAATGGATGCTGTGAAGTGTCAGAGAAGAGGGGATAAACCAATTCAACGGACAAGGTGCTTGGTTGTTGAAATATTGTTATTGAATATGATTGGCCCATGCTTCTCTGTGGATTTTAAAATGGAGTGCATCTCTTAAAATGGTAAAACTCCATAGTATGGTCTGACATAATTGCCCTTAATATTTGTGTATATATATATATAATTGCCTTTAATATTAGCAATTATATCAGGTCATGTTGGCATTTTAGAGACAATTACTCTGAGGGTTTAAAGCTGTTTCTCTCTCAAATGGTATTAAACCAAAAACTCATTCTAGTCCTATTCTCTAAGCCTGCATTGACAGTCTCAACGGAGCCTTGTTGCTTTCACATCTGAATGGCCTTTCCGTTAAGGTGGGACACTTGGCAAATGTCACCCTGTATCAGTGGTGTTCTGCTGGTGTCCCTGTGGGGGCCCCACGCGGTCTCTCCATCTGCCCCACTGGCACTGCTCCAGAAGCAACCTTGTCAGCCCTTCTGGGAAAACAGCTCTCTTGGTGTTTCAACATGGTCACAGGACCATCCGACCACGGCATTCTGCATGAGCCAATCAGATCAGCGGTGAGGATGAGAGGGTGATTTGGTTCATCTGATATCCTGAGATGAGTTGGTATGGCCATATTTTGTGGTTGGTTCGACTGCTGATTGGGCGACATTCCAATGCAATTAATGCTTTTGAATGAATTGCATTGAATGAATACATTTCTAAGTGCATTGAAATTGTGCAATACAATTTGGTGTGTATATGTCTGTATATATATACTTTATATATAAAAAATGGTAAATGATTTAAAAAAAATGGTAGCGCCAATCTTAAGATCACAATCCTCATTGAAGCAACGCTTCAACGTAATAAGTGTTGTTTTTTCACAGCTTCATTAACGACACCTCCTCCCTTATTTAGTTCCATCCTTTAGACATGACAAAACACACCATGCTTCGCAATTAACCTTTTTTATTTAAGTATTTAAAGTTTATAGGTGTTGGTGTAGGTTACCTAATGCTTACTGATTCAACCCCTGTTTCCTTTCCATTGATAAGTTGTAGGCTGGTGTGTCTGCTAGTAACAGGATAGCCCCACAGGTCTTCTGTCTACCCTCTGCCATAACACACCCTTTGAGCATGTCCTCCTTTGATTCACTTTCACTCCTACTTTATTTCATTTACACTCTACTCTAGTTACATACATACATACGTTATAATTATTCTGGTTTTACTTCCTTCGATGGCTTTAGTCACTGAGAGTTTGGATGCTGTCCCCTTTTGAAACTGTAATTGTGATAATTCAGGACTAATTTAATAAATATGTCATTTTGTGTGTGTGTGTGTGTGTGTGTGTGAGGGTTGGGGGAGAGGGGTTGACAGTGTATGTGCACTGGTGTGATGCCATTCGAGTGCCACTAGAGAAGAATTTGCTGGTGTCCGTTTGTGGACGCATGCATTAGCCTGTGGGTTACCTGCTCAACGCTCCGATGCCCTTTAACGCCTCACTATCCTTTCATTTCCGTTCCACCGCTAATCCGCGCTGAAAGCTTTCATGATACACACAGCTCAACAATGCCCTCATTCACATTTTACCAGGCCTGTCCTTAGAACCCACTACACCCATCACCACAGACGGCTACAGGCTTTGATCC
Organism: Molva macrophthalma; assembly: GCA_027123675.1. Classification (NCBI taxonomy): domain Eukaryota; kingdom Metazoa; phylum Chordata; class Actinopteri; order Gadiformes; family Lotidae; genus Molva; species Molva macrophthalma. The sequence goes on from JAOPJO010000154.1 coordinate 15,576,399, forward strand.
TTAATCCACAGAAGGGGACTGAGATAGAAGAATCAGCTCTGTTTAGAGGCACAGAGGTTTTCGTCCGACTTGTTCACAGAGACACGTTTGCTCTAACTATGCTGACAAAGCACCGGCCATCTCACGAGATTAAATAAACTGCCAAAGGCACAATTTTAGTTGAGTTTCTGTTTAATATTTAATGTTAACATCTCCCACTGATATCTCTGTGCAGCTTTGGAAGCACAAAATACCCTCCTAAAGATTCAACAGTGATTAATAATTCATTTTTTATAGCTTCAAACGCTGGGAGACTAATATAACTCTGATCATTTAGCTATGTCTGAAGTTCTGGGAAGTGTATTGAAGAACATGGACACCAGCTATTAAATCAAAAAGCATTCTGTTTAAAGCCCACGTTTGTATTTGCTTCTTTGTAATTGTATCCTTGACATGATTGAGGCCTCATCCTTAAATACTCACCTTACCTTTGTGGCCCTTCAACTACTGCTGAAACACCCACAAGCAAAGTAAGAAATGGGAGAGGGGGAGAGACTTAGCCTAAAAGCCGCTCGATGGCCAACAACCATAACTCGTATATTCATTGTGTTTTGCAGTATTATGTTGCCACATTGAATAGCATCAGAGAAGCTTTCAATCAAACTATAAGCAGGTTGCTAGATAATATGGACTGCATTTATATAGTGCTTTTCTAACCAGTGGCCACTTAAAGCACCTTACAATATTGCCTAACATTCACACAGTGTAAACCATGCAAGGCAACATCCCGCTCGTCAGGGGCAGGTGTCTTGCTCAGGGACACCCCGACACTGAGCGAGGAGGAGTCAGGGATCGAACTACCAACCTTCCGGTTACCAGGCAACCTGCTCTACCTCCTGGGCCACATGCTGCCCATAATATTACATTAAGTCATAGGGTGGAGTTTGTAAAAGAAGATGTTGGGCTGCTGAGCAAATGACTGCAGAGAGTACGCATGAAGAAAGGAGAAGCGAGGGATGAAGTGGTTATCAGGTTGGCCTGAGCCATAAGAAGACAGACAAGACAGCATGAGTTATCTGCAATTTTCCACCCTTTCTCTCATCGCTTTGTCCCCAGAAGTAAATTAGCTCACACTTTAGCTCACACTTTTAATTACATTTCATGATATGGGGTTTATGGTTTTATGAAAAGAGATTAATTAGTGGACTGTTATCCCCTTCATATGTCTCATGAATGCAGTGGTCTGGGGTCAATATAAGCTCCGACCAAGGTTAGCTTTACCACTCCAGTCCGAGAACTACCAATAAATATCTTTATATCTGTTTTTCTCAATACCTCTCTCTCTCTCTCTCTCTCTCTCTCTCTCTCTCTCTCTCTCTCTCTCTCTCTCTCTCTCTCTCTCTCTCTC